>OY757915.1:60828072-60975572 GCA_963585895.1 Sepioteuthis lessoniana
AATGGTGGAGAGTGGAGTCTATATATATATATATATTTACAGTAGCAGCCATAAGTTAAAAAACGGAACAGCAACAAATATTCAAATGATTTTTACTTTTAAAAATGTGCATGTATGTTTATGAAATTTTCACAAAATATACTTGGAACATATACACATTTATTACATATAAAGTTTTCTAAATTTTCTTTTACAGTAAATTAATAGTCAACTGAAAAAATAAAAATATACAATTGCCCCTGGTCAAAAGTTAAGGAACACATAATAAATCCTTGTTAGATCAATATATAAACTAAAGAAAAATTTGATATTTTGTGAATTTTCCTTTGCATTGGATTATCTCATTACATCTTCGACCACATGAGCCAATTAACTTGTTACAAAAGGTGGTAGTGATACTTTCCTATTCTTCTTTCATAAAACTTCATAAATCATCAATATTTTGAGGATTTCTGTTCTGAGCTTTCTCTCCAATGATTTTCCATATATTCTCTACAGGATTCATATTTTGGCTTTGTGGTGGCCACTTCAGAACTGCTATTCCTTCCTCTTCAAGAAAACTTAACACAGTTTTAGCTTTGTGGCAAGGTATGTTGTCTTGCATAAATATTGGAGTTTCAACTGTCCCTTTGTGTAAATGAGGAGGAGCATGCTGGCAAAAAAGTTCTTTATAAACACTGGTATTAATATTTCCATGAAAACGAACAATGGGTCCTACTTCCACTGAAGAAATCATCCCCCACACCATTACACCCCCCCTATTTTAAATTTCACAGTTTTCTTAATACATTGAGGAGATAAGCATTCCCTATTTTTACATCTTACAAACCTCTTACCATTAGATCCAAACAAGTTGAATTTAGAATAGTCACTAAAGTGAACTATATTCCATTGTTCCTCTGTCCACAAGATATGCTCTGTGGCAAAGTCAAGACAAAACTTTTGATTTTTCTTTGAAATCAAAAGTTTGTGACATGGAATCCAAGCCACTAATTTTTCTTTATTTAACCTACATGAAACAGTTTTTCTAGAAATTGGCTTTCCTGTTTGCTCACAAAATGCATGAGAAATAGACATTGCTGTATTGAAACGGTCTTTTAAAGACATTTTAAGAATCATCCAAAATTCCTGTTTGATAGTCATACAAGCCCTGCCAGTTCTCGGTTTTGGTTTAGGCATCTTGTTAGCCTTAAATCTACTGATTTACATGATAAACAATGCTTTTTGACCTTTGTACAATGCCAGCAATTTCAGAATATGATTTGCCTTCTTCATGATTTCCTAGAATGAGCTTTTTTCTTCTTGACTTAAACAATTACATGCTTTTGCCTCCATTTTGCTTAAAAATAGTTCCAACAATGTATGATAGTTGACTATAAAACAAAATTAACAATCACGTTGTTTAAAAATTACCTAAATTACTATAATTCAACAGCGTTCCTTAACTTTTGACTATGGCAAAATGTATGTTTTTTTTATTTCATTACTAATTTACTGTAAAAAAAATTTAGAAAACTTTATATGTAATGAATGCATTTATGTTCCAAGTATATCTAGTGAAAATTTCATAAATGTACATGCAATTCTTTTCAAGTAAAAATCATTTAAATATTTTGTTACTGTTTCATTCCTTAACTTATGACCGCTACTGTGTATATATATATATATATATATATATATATATATATATATCAGGTCCACTTCGACTCAGAGTGGTAGTACCTGTCAGGGTCCTATCTATGGGTCAAATAGAACTATTCAATCATTTACAATACTTGATTTCATTTAATTGTGTGCAAATGAATTATTGATATTTAATAGAATTATTTGAGTTAGCAATACTTGAAACCATTTAACTGTGTGCAAACAAATGATTATCATTAACTATGTGCAAACAAATATCAAATCAAATTGGAATACTTGATAAAATTACTAACGTTAAATAGCAATACTTGAAACTGTGTGAGATCAGATTCACTGAAAGTGGTAGGATCAGAGAGGAGACAGGACATACATTCTAGTAGAGCAGGAAAACTTCAGCAGCCAGAAATAAATCAAGTGAGGCTTTTGCAGACAGGAATGATCTTCTGCTAAGTATGTCTGATGATGATCCCAAACCAGTAAGTGAGAGGTTTCTATTAGTCAACAGTAGGTATTGTACCCGATTGTTGCTTATGGTCCGACTATAACTAACAGCCCAGAAAAAAATAAGCAGTTTCTACAATCAGTTTGACTAGATTTTTCATACTATCCTGAATCCTGATAAAATCATCCTTCTTGGAGACTTTAATGCTCAAGTTGGTCAATCACGTTATACCTGGCCAAAGGTTTTTGGTAAGTTTGGAACAGGGCAGGCTAATACCAAAGTAAATCTGCTGCTATCCATCTGCACAGAACACCAGCTGGTTATTACCAACAATTACTTCAAACACAAGCAAATCCACAAGATCTCCCAGATGCATCCAAGATCCAAACACTGGCATTTCATCAACTGCATCATTATGTGACAGCATGATCTGCCAGACTTTCTGAACTCAGGAGAGATGAGATGGGCTAACTGCAGTACAGACCATATTGGGATCGTCCACTACCAAACAAGTAAAGCAAAGAATGAGGAAAGGCAAAATGCCAATCAGGAAGCTTGCATCTAACATGATCAAAATCAACAGGCCTCGCTAAATGACTGGCTAGCTGAAATTCCAGTTGGTATTGTAGAAGTAAAGTAGAATACCCTCAAATCAATCATTTACAAAGTATCCAAAGAGAAACTCACCACTGCAGCAAGGAAACGTAAAGACTGGTTTGATGGAAACAGCATGGAGCTGGAAAGGCTTTTTAACAACAGGAACCTAGCCAGTAATAACATGCTCAGCAATAACACAAAGTCAGTTAAGGCCAGATATAGAACATGCTATCAACTTCTCCAAAAAAAAATGCAGAGAACTCAAAAATAAATGGTTGTTCACAAAAGCAGCTGAACTCCAGACACTTGCAGACTTTAATGACCCCAAAGGTTTTTACCAATGCATGAGAGCTGTGTGGGGGCAGGAGTAAACTACTCAGAACAGCTGCTAGCCTTGGACAACAAAACAATAATCACAGAGAAGTACAAGCTTTTTGCCTGGAAGTATCATTTTGCCACAAAGCTTAATGAACCATTGGTGGGGGAACAACATGTGGTTTACAACATTGAACAAAGGCCAATCCAACACTGGATGTTTAAATGCTCAGACCTAAATGAAGTGAGTAAGGTTATCTCTATGCTCTGAGATGGAAATTCTCCTGGTACAGATGAACAGCATCCCAAAGTTATCAAGAGAGGAGGTAGGAGGTTTGTTGTGGTACCTACACCATCTAAGAGACACTTGAGAAAATTTGAAAGTCACAGCAAACTGGAAGGATACTCAACTAATCACCATCTTCAAGAAGGGAGACAGATGAAATTCTAGCAACTACCATGAGATTTCATTCCTCTCTATACCAGGAAAAGTGTTCATCTACATACAACTCAACAGACTATCAACCCTAGTGGAAGATTTCTTGCCTGAAGTGGTTTCTGTACAACCCAAGGAACCATGGATATGATCTTCTCCTTGTAACAAATACAGTAGAAATGCATTGAACTGAACATTCTCCTCTACATGATATTTGTTGACTTCACAAAAGTCTTTGACACTGTGTTATCAAGCTTGTATCTGCCCTGCACAAAACAATGAAAGCATTAGTCAACTTAAAAGGAGAACTCAAAAAACCATCTGAGGTTGGGAATGGAGCAAAATGGCTGTGTTCTTGCCCTCACATTGTTCTTGATTTTTCTCTTTATGGTCTTGTCTGATGCCTCCACTGATTCCACACAAGGAATATGGATACAAAGTGGACTGAGAGAAAACCTATTTAATGCCAGTCAATTTAAGTCTGCAAGAAAGCCTGGAAATGTTCTGGTATTCGAGCTCATGTTTGCTAATGATACTGCCTTCATGGCATGCAATCACCAAGTTGTACAGGAAATAATCACCTGTTTTTCAAAATCTACAAAGACGTTTAGGTGGAAAATTAACCTCAAGAAAACCAAGGTTATGTATCAACCCCCTTCCAGATCTCATGACATTGACCGAGACTTATAGATAGAGCCAGGTATTAATACAAGTAAGCAATTTCAAATATGTAGTCTCCACAGTCACCAACAGTAATAGACAAGATGCAGAACTAGATATATGAATGCTTCAAAGATCTTTTGTAGGCTGAAGAAGTTAGTCTGGCTCAACAAAGACCTCTCTATAAAAATTAAATGTACAGTGTACCGTGCATAGTTTTTTCAGCCATACTGTACAGCACAGGAACTAGGACAGTATACAAAGCAGATGCCCAAAGATATCACATCTATGATGTGTTATTTGAGCAGAATACTAATTGTCAAATCAGCTGGTCATCATCTCCTGATATAATGGACAAATAATAATAGTACTTGAAACCATTTGATTCTTTACAAACAAATGAGCTCTAACTAGTTTTAAAATAAACTTACCTACTTACTCTTCACTTAGAAATCATATGTTAAACAGGATTTGGCATTAAATTACCCTCAAAAGTTAGTTTGCTATTAAACTAAATAATCTGACCTATCCTTCAACAGTGCCTTGATTAATTCTGCACCTGGGCAACAAATCAAAAATTAAGAGGAGAACCTAAGTTTCCCAGATTGTGAAAGAAAATCCAAAACTTGCAACAATGCACAGCACCCTCTTGCAACTAGCAAAGAAAAATTATATGCATAATCATCATCATCATCATCAAGACATGCTGATAGCATGGAGTCCTTTGTCTCCCTCTTGCTATCTGTCCCTTAGACCCATCACTCCTAGTCAGCTGCCTAGACTGAATCCAGTGTCTGTACAGAGCTGATGCATGTAATTCTTTGCTGGTCGGCAAAACTAGTAGGGTTATTCAGGATTGCCCTGGCGGAAGAAATGATATAAAATTTAATAATATAGTTGGTGTTATTTGGGTGGGGGTTAGAAATTTTAAAAAAATTAAAGGAAGTGAGAGGTCAGGCTTTAAAAAAAAAGTTTTTTTCTAAAATAAACACATATAGATTTCCAAATTAAAAAAAATGTTTTACATTTTATTTCATGATCTAAGCAGATGTTGGAAAAAAGATATGTCCCTTTTCAAAATCTTTTTCATGATTCTAATTTTCCGAGGACTCATGAACATAAGAAATACAAATATTTTCCTATGAAGAAGAATTTTTGCTTTTCGTTTTTTGAAAATTCAAAAAATCATATGAAATGAGGACTTAGATATAATTCTATAATTTTCTTTTTTGATAAAAACATTTAAAAAATAATGACATTGATTATTTGATTTGATTTCAAGAGCAAAAGACAAAAAAGATAATTGTCATAGTGCTAGTGAAATTTGAAAATTTTCCAAGTGGATCAACTCAAAATCAATTTAACTTTATTGTCAGACAAATCAAGGCAACATTTTATAAACTTTTCAATAAGGCCTTACAAAAAAGTTTATAATAAAATATCCCATTTTCCCAATAATTCAATTACAAACAGAAGCAGAGATTTTATATTATTGAGAGTAGATCAAAATGTCTGTAGCCTCTAGTTATTAGTTGAAATTTAATCTGAAATTATCACTGTAAATTGTTCCAATTAAAATAGCTATAATCATCACTGAATTAAGTGTATTAACAAAAAGAGATTGTTGACAAATAATCGTGTGAAATAAATACTTGTTTTTTTAAATCATTAGGCTGCATAGTTTTAGAGTTAGCCTTCACCTCATGTCAAAGTTAGTAATAGTTTGGTTTCTGTGTTTCATGGTATATCAACTTTTGTGGGTTATTTAATGTCAAAGCTATCCTTGTGGAAGGACAGCAGTGATAATATGTAACCCATAGCTTGGGGAATAAGGGGTTCATACCTTTCCCAAGAGTATTAGTTCGAAAGTGACTATAATAGTGCAACTGGAGTTCAAACTAACTTACTACAATGCCACAGTCCACAATGCTATGAGGACATGTTAGCCACTGCACCAAGGGAATCTTCACAAAGCTTTGACTTTTTGGGTAAGTAGGATATATATGTGAGGTGCAAGTGTTATTATCATTTGAGGAAATGGACTTAGTGAGCCAAGTTCAAATCCAGGACAAGGCTGTTTGTGTTTCACTATGATCTGATACCCTCAGAAAAGACATGAATCCATCTGTTCCCCCAAACACATTGCATGGGGAAGACAGAAGAATGTAGGATAGACTGAGCTTTTTAACCTTAGAATGGCAACTAGTTTAAGAGAAGGAAAACCCTGAATTCCAACGGGCGGTGCTCTGCTTAAAAACTGAACTTGTGTTGCATCTTGCTAGTGATGGAGTGGTTGAATAAATACATACTGTTTGAGTGGTAACTATGGGAGAGTGGTGTTTTTCCAAGGGTGCATTCACTCTTCTTAATGATTCTTGTGATGTGCCAGGAACAATACTTTTTCTAAAGATAATCTGGTGATAGAACTGAATCCAGGGATGTACATTCATGCCTTACACAAAAGCATTAACATTAAGGGAACTTGGCGGTTTTGATTTCCATACTGATGTACCTCTCTCTCTTTGTATTTTCTTTCTCTCTCTTTTTCTCTCTCTCTCTCCTATATATATATATATATATGATAGTTGAATACTGATGGTAGATAAAATAGTTTTAAAATTGTGACTGTCACTTTTTAACATTACTGTCAGTTTCATGACAGGAAAATCAATTGTTATTCCACAATATAAAAAGATATTTTTGTCAAAATATATAAAACAAAAAATAGAAAGGTTTTGTCAAAAACTTTTTTCAGCTGGGCTTTTTTTACTTTTTTGTATATTATATGGAGCCTATGTGGACTTTCTGTATTAATATATAAACTCAATGATTTTTTAGGAGTTCCCAGTAAGGATTGATCTAAACATGTATTGATCGACTCAATATTTTGAAAAAATTTATTACTATCTCCCCTCCTTTTTTTTCTCTTTGCCTTTTCTTCTCTGACGCTTCTTATAACTTTCAATTTTTGTAAAAGCACATAGACACAAGCATATGTGAGCATGACTCAATAAGTTCATAGCCTGACAATTAATTATTAGTTGAATTTTATCGAAAGCTTTCACTGTATAATATTTAGAATTAAGTGCCTTAACCAGGAAGAAGAAAAAAATTGTTGTTTAAAATAGACATTATTTTCCTTATTAGGTTGTATGACTTCAGAATGAACTTCTGTATAATTTCTTAAAAAAATTTCAACTTGATGTGTCATTTTAGAAATTTTAGTTGTTGCAGGAGGAAAACACATGATTTAGCTTGAACTATTTCTTAAGTTGGGGCGGGGGAAGATTTTAGCTGTAATCCCCAAGTACAAATGAGTCTGCTGTCTACAAATAAGGTTTCTCTGTAGTTCTATGATGAAGACATTTTCTAAGGTAGGTTTGAATTGTAAGTACATTATAAAGTAAAGTTGAGAATGTTATGCATAATCAGATAATCTCTTGATAAATTCTTGCATTTGTTCTTTGTAATTTTCTGCCTGAGAATGACTGAAGAATATGCTTTGTTTCCTCATCTTAAAATTGGTAATAAGAAAAGTTCACAAAATAAATTTTGTCTACCTAAAGATTGTTGTCAAGGGAAATTAATTTGCTTTTTGATGTAACATCTATTCAAATAAAGAAGATGTTGACAAATTTAACAAAGAAAAGATTAGTGGACATTACCACATAAAATATTGAAACATGTTGAACTCATATCTCTGTGTATAGAGCTAAAAGTCAGCAAAAATGGCAAATCATAGATTTTTATTACATTTAAAAGGATCCAACTTAGATAACAAATAATTTTTCATCCAAATTTATACCCAAATGATAGTTTTATGAGGTCTGCATTTGTGTGAAGTGTCAATAGTTATTCACCCAAATTATTTATACTTGAGTCCAAATTTGTGAATTTAAAGCTGTATAAGTATCTTTAAAAAATTAAAAATTTATAATAAATTCATAAAATTATAATTTATTTTTATTATATTTTTTTATATATTATATATCATATTTTTATTATATATTTTATAAATATCCTCAGGAGGTGGAACAGATACTACATTTAGATCCAAGCCTAGAGACTGGATAATTAAGCTCTAATTCTAAGTAGAAGTGCCAAGGAATGATGCTTTGATCCTAAGCATACAAATACTACACTCTGGTCCTAGTCCAAAATTCCAATTTGTACACAATCCTGTCATTTTCATAGGAACTATGTAAGTTGTTTTTTGGGGGTTTTTTTTGTTTTTTTGGAATAAATTTATATCATGGAACTTTTAAACCACTAATTTTGTAACTAAACCTGACCACTAACAGGACTTGAACACTACTTTATGGTAGCAGATCCAAAGTTACTTTTAGTGTCTTTCTTTCTGAAGATATAAAGGCTCTGCCATGGTATGAGGGCTTAACACTTCTGATAAAAATGCAAACTGTTGGACTACCTTTACAGGTAATTTGTTTATAGTGGTGAAGGCTTGTATAGAACCAGCCACACTTTGCAAATAAGTTGTTAATGAAAGAATGATGTACTTGTTTGCTACTGATTTTCCCAAATAACATTCCTCAAATTTTGAATTCAGAGCTTTCCCTTTCTCCTATATTGGTTGTCCAACTGAGGACATTTTTACCAATAGCTGTTTGCCCAGTCAGCTGGGGCAGTAGAATACACTGACTGCACCTCTGCCGAGGGATAAGACCACCCCCCCAACAAGTGTCCTGGATATGATACTAAACAGTCTGATGGTGAGGTTCCAGCAGTGCTGGAGCTTTGGGGAATGCGGAGTACCCCTTTATTGTTACTGCTCCCAGGTCCACCCTGGCTCAGAGTGGTAGCACCTGATATGGCCCTATCTATGGGTTAAATAGAACTAACAGCATACTAATGCTAAACTGAATTGTTTGAATAAACTGAATAGCTTGAAATAGAAATGTTTTTGATAATTAAACTGTACTTACATTTAAACTGCATGCTTATGCTTAACTGAATTATTTCAAATAGAACTGTTTTTTTTTAAAGTGTATTTACACTTAACTGAATTGTTACATGTAACTGCTTGAATAGTTTGAAATAGAAATGTTTTTTACCATTAAACTGTGTACTTATGCTAAACTGAATTGTTTTAAAAAGAACATATTATTTACACAAAAATGGATTTGGTGTTAAATAACCTACAAAGGTTGATATGCCATAAAACCCAAGAAACCAACCAACAACCAATAGCTGTGAGAATAGATGGATTCATGTCTTTCCCCAGTGCATTAATACAAAATAGAATGCAAGCAGTCTCATCCAGAGTTTGAACTTGGCACTTTTGAGTCTATTTTTAATGATAACTATGTAACCTTTTTGGTAAAATGATTTAATGACTAATACAAAAGAAGGGAGCTCTTCTGATTGGCTAATTAGTGATCGGTTACTAATTTATGAAACATTCCCTGAAGAGAACAATAACAATAAAAAAAATGCTAAAGTACTACAAGGACAATTTCTAAAACATGTCTTTTGCATTGGAAAAAACTGGTTGCCTTTCTCTTTAGTAATGGAATACTTCTTGAACAATTTCCTGATATAAACATTGTTCTTTGATTAACATCGAAGTAACATTTGCCGATGGCTAATCATCTGCGTCCCAAACTGGCGATAAGTGATTTATTAAATTAAGAGCAAATTAGTGCTGGAAATTTAACACTCAATCAAAATTTAATGAAGTTCCTCAGAGTTTTAAGTTTGAGTTCATTTGTGCATGCAAATAGCTGCAAGGTTTTTCCTTTGGTTTCAATTTGGTTTTCTTTTTTTCTTCCCCTTCTTTTCTATTTGATCTTTTTCTACCTTTGAGGCGTGAAGAGCAGTTTGAATATAGTAACTATTAAGGCTTAAATAACAGCAAATGCTACTTGTTTCTGATAATAAAAAACACTTTACTTTATTTCATATATTGTATAACTTTGAAAGCTTTTTTGAGAAGTACCAGAAAAGCATTTTAAAAATAAAAAATATTGTCACAGATAGAAGTAATAAACATAGACAATCATTAGTAGATAAGTTTTATCTTCTCAACGATCTGACAGCCTCAATGGTGGGGCTTAAAATACACTGACTGTATCTCCTGCAAAGAGATAAGACCCCTCAAAAAAGGGCTGTTCTGGGTATTACACTAAACTGCATTTGATGGTGATGCTCCAATTTTTGAAATCTGGGAAGTGTGGAGTACCTCTTTATTGCCATTATTATTCTCTAAACATTGCTAAATGGTATACTCATCTTGGCTGCTGTACTCTCTGGCCTTCTTCAAGTGCCTTTTGTTGTATTCAGTAACCTTCCAGGAATTCCAAACTTAACCCTTTATTTGAATCATGGAAGTAGACTGTTTTCATCCTACTATTCATGCTTTGGTGTATCTTACATCAGCCATTTTTGCCTTTTAAGCAGCAATTGAAAACATGACCAGAGATTGAACTTTTAACCTCCAGGCAGTATCTGTTTGACTTGATGTTTAAACCTCCTCAGCTATGTGTCCAGGTGGTATAACCAGTCCACAATGTGTAGAGAATAATAACAACAATGCCTCATCTTTGAAATATAAACCCTTCATTGCCGTTACTTCCAGGTCCACTTTGATCTGGAGTGGAAGTATCTTTTATAGTTCTATCCATGGGTCAAATAGATCTGTTTTAAAATTATCCATATTCAATTGGACCAGGCACCCAAAAAAATGTTTACAACTACTCAAAAAATATAAATATTGTTAAATTGGCAAAATCTTTTATTTCACATTGTGTAGTTCATTTAAAAAGAATTTTGCCATTGTACTCAAAGAAAGCATTATGTCTAGCTGAGTTCAAATAAATATGATTGACATGTGTCGGTGGAAAGCTTGGTTTTCATTGGAGGAGTTAGTCATGTGACTACAAATTCTAGAAATTAGATTTTAACAGAAGCCAAAGTTCATAGACCAGATGAAATTGTGCTGTGATAATTTCCATCAATGTCCCCAGACAACTCCTGGATTGTATAACTGGTTATCTAAAAAGAGACATCTGAAAATGAATAAAGAATAAGCTATCACTAAATGAACCTTGTGTAATTCATCGTACAGAAGAAGATAGGGTTGATTTGATTTAATGGCATATCAACCCTTGATAGTTATTTAATGCCAAATCCTGTTTATATATAATTTTTGAGTGAATAGTTTGTAGATGACTTTTTTAAATGAGTTAGAGCTCATTTGTCTGCACACAGTTCAATGGTTTCAAGTATTGCTATATAACACTAACAATTCAATTTAACATCAGTCATTTGCTTGCACATGGTTAAATGGCTGAACAGTTCTATTTGACCCATAAATGGGACCCTAATAGATACTACCATTCTGAATCAGAGTGGACCTGAGAGTAATGGCAATGAAAGAGTACTCCATATTACACAAAGCTCTAAAACTGAAGCCTCATTAGTGTCATATCCAGGGCATTCATTATAGAGGGGGTCTTACTCCACTGCAGAAATGCAGTTGGTATATTTTAACAGCTAACAGGATCAACTAGAAGATAGAGCAGCCAAAAAGAAGATGAAACAGAAAGAAACCGCATAGAACAGTGAACATGATTCCCTAACCTCTAGGCATAAAATAACTGTTGATGTGTTGACATGTGATCAAAATTAATTCATTAAGCAATTTAAAATCTGGTTACATTTGCTAACAATAAGATGCTCTTTTTTCCAGCCATCCACCTCTGAGAAATATCTTAAACTATGAGAGAATTTTTTATCAAAAAAAAAAACAAAAAACATTTTTCAGAATTTTTTTCCATAAATGTAAAAACCTGCATTATTTAGAATTCATTTATAGGAAAAAATTATTTTAATCTTCCAGAAATATTTGTTTTGAGGTCATTCAAAATGGTTACATATCCAACACAGTGCTCCAGGCTTGAACAGAGGTCTGTCATCAGATTTTTGGTAGCTGACAAGTGAAAACTATGCAAAATTTACTGAACAATGTGTGATATGTATGGAGAAGCATGTTTTAGTAAAAAAGAAATCTTGAAAAATAGACTAAACATAGGCTTACCACCATGAGCCTGAGTGGAAATATACTGACTCTCAAGTAAAAAAACACTTCCAGGCATAACAGTCAGTAAAGAAGGTCATTGTGACAGTCTTCTGGGACATGAAAGGACTCATCACTATTGATTTCCTTAAAAAAGTTGCAACTCCTAAGGCAAAATTCACCTCATTAATTGAATGACTCTCATATAAAGATCATAATCTGTATTTAATTATCAGGAATTAAAGTAAGTGTTAATGATAGAATAAGGCTATTGTTTATAACTCTGAGAAAGGTTATTAATATTTCGAATATTGGGCAAGAAAAAAGACCTGAAAATTTGAAGTGTGTGTTACAGTTGTTTTATTTCCTCTGTAATGTTTCACTCTTCATCATAAAAGCATTTTCAAACACAACGGAAAAGTTTTGAAATGCTGAAATAGATACTGACACAGTAATCCTGTTCATATATGAAGGTGCCAAGATGTAATTTAAATATGTTGTGACATGAAGAATTTTAAAGAGATATTTTGTAACAGAAATGTCTTGAAGTGTGCATTTTTGAATGTGTTATTATTAAGTCTAATTTATATTGTTCTATTTCCCATGAAATAAACTTCATGATAGCACAAATCTAAACTTCTTAGTTTAAGAAATTACCATTCACTCAGATATATCCAATATATTTATCATATATATTAATATCAAATGTTAAAAAAAAATGACATAAATTTTCCTTTATCATGAATCATAATCTTCAGCTAAGCATTAAAATGCCAATCTGAGGATGAAGACTTGAAAAATTTAACTGATAGGAAATTTATAGTGAATTTTAACATTTAATAAACTATTGAACTGTTTTTTAGTTTTCACTCTTTCATATATATATATATATATATATATATATAATAAAGAAATATACATTAGTTTTTATAAATATTCAATAGCATAGATGCTTGTCTGTGACCACAGGTTTCATGCTGTCTTATTATGACAATCATCAGGCAGAGAAAGTGATAAGACATGTCGTTATAAGACAGCATGAAACCTGTGGTTGCAGACAAGCATTCATGCTATTGAATGTATATAAAAACTAATATATATTTATTTATTATTATATAATAGCTCTATCACAGATATCGAGCACTCTCCGAATTACACTGCACTTGAGATAGTGACAATCAATACTGTTATAATATATATATATATATATATAAAGTTATTAGAACTGTAGATAAAAAAGTTTTTCCAGGAAAAGTGTGCTCAATCTAGAACAAGTATAAAACCTATAGATATTACAATTATGGACTTTGTCTCTTAACTTTCATGTGTTTTAAACAATTTTCAGATGGAATGTGATGAAAGTGATCAGTCAAGCATCTATAGAGTTTGAGGTATAGTCATATGATATGATGTTATCACACAAGACACTTATATGAAATAATACTGTGATTAGGAGTTTGTACATATGACATTCAAATGAGAAAAAAAAATCATTTTTTCTCTCCAGCAGTATAAAATGAAGAATAAATCATGGGATAAAGCATGGTCAGGTGGTTAATGACAGGAGAAATTTATTGAAATTTCTCTCTACATATACATGTATATATATATATATATATATATATATATTATCAAGGTCCATTCATCCGTTTGTTGATGGCCACACTACTACAAAATTAATGGAGAAAACAACAACCATTAAATGTGATCAGTTTTACGTAGCTCTGCTGACTGGCATTGTGCATTTAAAAAAAAATTTTACTATCCATTTTTAAAAAACATGTTCACTCATTAATTATGTATATATAAATAATTTTTTCAAACAATTTTGTCAATCCATTCAACAGCTCTCCTAAGATCTTCTTTCTGTATGAAAGAGAATCATTTTTTCTCACAAATGATTTGAAATTTTTTCTGTTTGCCACTAATTTTTTTCTTTATGCTGTCAGGAAAAAAGACCCACTTTTTTCCTTTGAACAATAAACTTTGGGGGCAACATCATAATGAGTTCAAACTCCTGTCACAGCATTATATTCCCTGTTGGACTAATACCCCTTAGAAAGTTATGAACCCTTTGCTATGGGTTGAATAATACCACTACTGTTCTTCTACAAGGATGGTATTAAATAACTCCCAAAAGTTGGTATACCATTTGATAAAGAAACCAAACCAAATTCCTGATATAATGGAGATAAGTATGAAATGCTAATTAGGATCCTTCACTCCTTCCTAGATAGAAGCATCAATATCATCATGGGCCTCTGTTAAAACAAAAGAAATTGCAAGTTTTTAGTTTAAGTGGAAGTTTGGAGGGTACAATCCACCTATTGTGATTGTAATGTATACACACATACATACACATTTCCTAATTTTTGTTTTGATAAAAAAAATTTTTTCCTTTTAAGAGGAACAATATCAAGAGAATGGAAATACTATTTCCATAGTAACTCCCTGGCTATCTTCTGTGATCAGACAAGAATATTTAGGTCACATACAATGAATATTATCACAACCAGATGTTGGCCATATCAACATAGGTATAACAAGTTGTCAAAAGTTGGTTGCAAATTGTGTGTAATTCTGATATACCCTTAAATCAAAATTTATTGAACATGTTTTGATTTGTGCCCTATACCTAAGTGAAATCATTTTCTTTTTTTTTTTTTAAATCAATTATCCTTTCTGTTGAGGCAACTCATCATGTTGCAATGATTGGCAAGCTTAGCAAATGACAACTTTCTTTCTCATTAACCTATTATTAAATAACTGGCACAATTCTTTTCAGAAATGATGGGATTATTTACATTTGGTCAGGGACTTAATCTCTGTTTTTGCTATTCTGTTTTTTGGGAAACAGTGATATCTATTTTTTTATGAGTTTATGTAAAACCAACATATGATAATAAGAAATTCCATTGTAATGGTTATATAAAGCATTGTAGAAATTCAAATATATACAATTCTTTTTGTTTGATGTTTTTTGAATAATAACTAAGCAGACTATATTACATATTTTCTCTCTTCCTTTCTTCTTTTAATATGCCTTTTGATACTTCAATCTTTTTTCATCTCTGTTTCATTTCATGTTCTTTCCTTCTTTTTCAATTTCTCTTACCTACCAACTTATTTTCTTTCTTTAATTTACTTGATTAATGCCTTGTGTAACCATAATAGAATATCTCATTACTCTGTTATAAATATCTTGGTTATGCAATATGATTTATATTTATATATATATATATATAAAATCAGTGGTGACTCTAGGTCATCAATGTTAATTGGGTTCATATTTTTAACATAATTTACTATATGTATAATTTAGAACGACCACCAATGACTGACCCATTGGCACAATGGTTAGTGTTTGCCAATGGCCCGGGAGGCCGGGGTTCAATCCCACGTCAAATCATACCAAAGACCCAAAAAAATGGTACTTGATGCCCCCTTGCTTAACACTCAGCATTATAAAGTATGGATCAAGGGTAAAGTGGAGCAATTCAGAGAAAGGAGTAGCACTCTTGGTGTTGTAGCTATTTAAGAAGAACCTCCGGGTTGCTCTCGAGTATGGTCGCCAACACTACTTATAATTTAGAATATAAGAAAAATTTTATCATTGAACTACATTTTTTCTAAATACAATCCCTCAAATCTCTATGCCTGTGCTGGTTTGCACAGCTAATACTTGATAACTGACTATTCTGTAAAAACCAAAATGATATTTTCTCTTCATCTGTTGTATTTTACAAAACTAATCTTTGATCCAGATTAAAAGATTGTCTAAGTCATCACTGGAACCTTTGATGCTAACTGCTCAAAATCTGGTTCAGTGGAACAGATCACAGACCCTCATATACATGCACATACAAGTATTATACTCAGTCAAATTTCATTATAATTTATCACTCTTCATCAAAGTTATGAAAATAAATACTGACTAAATGCTTACTATACAGATGTGGTGTCAGTGCAGGTAATATTACCCTATTCCCATAACTAATTAGAAGGCACCACAAGTAGTGCTCCTGAGGCATGTAAATACACTGGTATCCTTTTTGTCCCTTGGTAGCCGGCCAGAACACATTCACATCTGACCATAACATACATAGTGAGCCCTTCCTTATTAGCGATGGTCAACAGATGCACAAACCACTTACAGAAGCCCTCATGCAGCACAGATATTCCCGCACACAACTATTCTTAACTTCACAGCTTTTCTTAGAGACTTCCACACAGCAGTCATGATGTGCAAAACAGTGACTTTATAGATGTCTTACTGACTACAATAGATGCACTGAAGGGATTCTCTCTGTAGTTTTATCCCATCACTGGCTCCACTCTTCCCACATAACCATGTGCAGTACAAGAGACCTTACATTGTTATCCACTACACCAGTGCCATATATCAACCTCTCCAAGTGGTTCTATCCTGTCACTGGCTCTATCTGCAGCAGGCCCAAGAAGAAAGAATAATTCTTCAATTTTTCAATAATGTACCAGTGCACCATTGATAAGTAAAGATAATGTACCAGTGTTGCATTGTTGGTAGATTGGAACGGGACAAATGGATTTTTTTGTTAAAAGGACAGACGCCTTAGTGGCTAAAAGCTTAATGTATAAAGATGCTGCAGGCTTGTGGAAATAGGAAATGAGCGACAAGTTCACAGGTCAATTAACTAGGTGGTTGTGACACATTGAAATGAGAAATGAGATAACCTAGATATGAGACTACAGAAATAGCAGACAAAAGCCCAGAAGCAAAAAGTACCGGTGTTGCCAGCCAAAATAAAAATACTTTGGTGGCCTGACCAGATGTGAGTTGTCAACCTTGAGTAGATATGTTTATTAAAGCAGCCACATTCAGATGTCAGAGTGGATCCTGGCTAATGGTCAAAGTGAAGAGATCTCTCATCAAGTCCCCATATGCATTCTTAATCTCTTAGACTCTCTCTTTTAGAATCCACATTCGTAGCAAGCCAGAGAAACAAAGAAAACAAATTATATTTTTTATGTACGAGAGTTTGTCAATTTTTTTGTTATCAAGTCCAGCTGTAATGTGCAACCTGGTAGGGAGAACTCCAGAAGCAGTATATTACACCAGTATGCCATTGATTGGTAAAGTTAAGGGAGAAAACAGTATTAAGATCATGGATGTATTTTGACCTTCAGTATAGTTTTTCACACTAATAGAATTATTGATAGATCTGTGGGTAGTAATGTACAAATAATCATTACATTTTCACTAAGTGTAAGAAGCATTATATATGCTAAAGTTATAGTTATAAAGAAACATAATAATATAGAAATAATTGAGTTTAAATTTTACTTAATTTAAAGAGATAAATAAGGAGTAAAAACTTACTGGTCTGATAATTACATAAAAAAGAAAAAAAACTTTTTGTATTCATTACCATATGAGTTTTGCTGTAGTCACAATATAAAACTTTATGACCATAACAGCTTTTACTTTCAGTTTGATTAAAGCAATCCAATATTTTTAGATGATGGGAGGGAAAAGATCCCAAAATAGAATTTTAAAAAATCTGTAATTATAAATCAAGACAAGAAAATAAAATAGTTCAGTTCTGCATAACTTCCCATTTATTTGGTTTTTTTACCTAACACTTTCAGTTCTTGCAGGTATTATTTTATCCTATGTTAAAAATATAAGAGTTACATGTCCTTAGCATCAGAAACTGTAGAAGTTATCTATATTTTCCCAACCTTTCCGCCATGAGCAGGATTGGACATTAGGTCAACAGGTTTGAATTCAGAGTTTTTCTTCTCTTAGACTGGTTGCCATACCAAGGTTAAAGAGCTCAGTCTGACCTACTATTTACCCATAGCTGGAGGGAGAATATTTGGATTCATACCTTTCCCAAGGGTGTTTGTATTTTTGTGATTCAAACAGTATCATCCAGGATTTGAACCCTGGTCACTGTGCCCATTTCCGACAATGAAAACCATTACACCATGAGTGCCAGTAGAAGTTATCCATGCTTTTTTTTTAGCTGCTCCTGATTAAGCATGATATATAAATCAAGAACATCCTCTCTTCTTCCTCTTTTTTGATGATTTCAACAGTCTTTCAATGTCTTTTCATTGACAGGTATGAACTCTAAATGTCCTTTAAGAAAAGGGTAAAAAAAACATGAAGGGATTAAATAAATTTTTTTTAAAAACTCAATAAAATGAAGAAATAAAATAAATGCAAAAATACAATCTCCCAGGGAACCTCTGATAAAAAGCGCAATCCACATGTACCTAAAAAGTGGGGCTTCTTGATACCAAAGAGAAACCCTTCCTCAGTTCCCTTGACATACCTCGACTGAGTGAACATACCTTTTTCTTTTTTTAGAGCACATGTTTGCTAAAGCCTCTGGCTTGGCAGCACATTTATTTCCTGCTCACAGCAGCATCAGCTGAGCATACTAACTGAACATAGACAAACATGGCAGATCCTCAAATTCACAATTTGCCAATAAGACTCTTCAAACACCTTGACCAGGAAGCACAGTTATTTCTACTGGTTCAGGAAAACAATCTTCACCACAAAATAATCATAAACCCCGAAAATAAGAACTGAGTTTAAAGGTTTCCCCATCTCTTTCCTTTCCATCCTAAATTTTTTTGCATCTTCAACCAACAAAAAGATTACAAGTGAATAATGATAAGAAAAAGGCCAGTTATCAACATCATAATTTCCCAACAGCACACAGCGAAAAAACCATCTTATACCCTATAAACATCAATGTTGACAGGAGGGAAACAGGTGTGCAATTTTTTTTTACTCCCAAAAATAAAACTACTTATACTAATAAAGCATTAAGTAATTCTTAAAAGTTAATGCCATGATTTGCACTTTGATGCCTGACATTCAAAGAGAACTGATGTCATTTTCAAAACAATGGTATTTTTAAATCTTGTAATTTCCATAACTCCTTATCACTTAGGATCTGCTTTTTTGAGGTCAGATTTCAACCAAACTTTTAAGAGCTATTCGGTTCATCTCAGAAAAGGTTTTAAACTATATTCCATCAAGATAATTTGATTTGATTTTCTTTACTCCCTAAAATAAAACTACTACTTATATCAATGTAAACATGAAGTCAGTCATGTTTAGTATTATATGCATATCGTAAATTAATTCTTCAATTTAGAACCATTTCACTCACTTTAATATTTAAAATTAATTTTTCTTGAAAAGAAAAAATTTCCTAAAGATATGTTCATTTTTATACAGAGAAGATGAAATTAAATTGGAAAGAAATTTTTCATATAAAAATAGACACTTATATAACTCTATGAATATTGACTTCTGGAATTTTTTTTGAATCAAACAAGGAGAAAAATACATCACACACAAAGTTATCTATCCAGAAGTTCTTTTATAATAAAAAAAAAAAATTAGTTATAAGATTTTTAAAGTGAGAAGCATGTTATACATAAAGAAATGAAATATTTGAACACAAAGTACCTTATGAACATCAGAAACAATCTAAAAACCCATAAGTCATATGGGTAAATACTGCTTGTAGTTATAATTAAAGAATGTAAACAAATACAAAAATCTAACAAAAAAGATGAAATCTATTAATGTTCCTTTTCTACTTACTTTATATTTATTTCAACATATTAATGATAAAATGGCTCATCTCAAAAATTTTACACTAAAAAATATCTGGTAAATTTTCAAGTTATTATTACAAATTATAATTCCATCCTTGACCTGGCCCAGTCAGCTGGGGCTGCAGAATACGCTGACTGCTTCTCTACAGAGGAGTAAGAATCCCCCAACGGGGTAAGACTCCTAGACATGACACAAAATCTGATGATGAGGCTCCAGTACTGCTAGAGCTTTGGGGAATGCAGAGTACCCCTTTATTGCCATTGCTCCCAGGTCCAGTCTGGCTCGGATTGGAAGCACTTGATAGGGTCCTATCTATGGGTTGAATAGAACTAAACTGTGTACTTATGTTAAACTGAATAGTTTGAAATATAGATTGTTTATATTTATAAAAATGGATTTGGCATTAAATAACCTACAATGGTTGATATGCCATCAAACCAAAATGAACTATCCTTGACCAAAATTCTTTCCAGGGGAGTCCCTTGAGCATAATGGCTAATGTGATGAACTGCAACATTGTAATAGTAAGCAAATTAACACTCCAGACTATTACATTAAATTTTGGACATACTCTTGGGAAAGGTATGACCTCTCTTATCCTCCTAGTAGTGGGTTAAATAGTACCACTTCTGTTTTTCAGCAAGGATGGCTTTGGGAATAAATAACCCACAAAGGTTTATATGCCATTAAACTAAGGTTCTTTCTAAAATGGCTGCTTGTCAGTAAATTAGTAGAAACATCAGACACAGACATAAAAAAAATTCATTTGTATTGAATTTTTATTATAAAACATTTTCATTAACTTTTTTGTACAAAAATTATGACTATAGATATGGTACAACTAGCAATTTGACATTATTTAGATTCTTTTTTGTTATTAGATTCACAAGTATAAAACAAACTGTTCAAATCAAAAATCAAGGCATTGAAAAAGCAGATTTTGAAAGCAACCAAAGTGAGAGATGAAGAAAGATAAAAAAATTGGGAACAAAAAAAAATGATTGAAAGAAAAAAAACCAAAAAAAAAACCGATTTTCTTCTTCAGGAATGATTTTAGTACATAAATATTAGCATGATAAATTGAACAGGTTATAACATGTCAAGAAAGAAAGAACTTTTTATATTAAGCATGTTTTATAACTGACTCCTGTATAGATTCCTATTATTATGATACTCTTATATTTTCAGGGATTTATGGGTATCCATAAAATGGATGGATTTTATGCATATAGTGTATTAATTGGGGGAAACAAAAAGTACTGACAAAAATGACTTTATTGACCTTTCACAATCTGTTGACCCATATATATTTTAAACAGTGGCAAATAAATTCCTTTTTTTTTTAATTACCCTGTGTAGAAAACCCAATATTGAAAATTAATACTCTTTTAAAACCTAGTTCTGTCTTAATTTAAAGATCAGCCTTCATGGGTTATTTAATGTCAAGTTCATCCTTGTAGAAGAACAGCAGCAGTTATATTAAACCCATAGCAAGGGAAATAAGGGGGTTCATACCTTTCTTTAGGTGTATTCATTTGAAAGTGAATATAATAGCACAACTAAATTTTGAACTCTCTAACTATAATATTGCAGTCCATCTGATAAGAATTCTTGAGCTTTAAATCTTTGTACTTAAAATGCTAGATAAATTTTGATTTTATATTTGGAATAAAAAGAATGCATTGCTTTATAATTGTAATCCTGCACTATAGATATTTATATCACAGATTCTACAAATCAGATGATTGACTTAAAGGTTCCTTTTTTTTTCTCATAGAAAATTAGCTTCTCTCATTGATAATCAAGTTCATCTAAAGAAGAAAGAGAATGTCTTATTGCCAGCTCTAACAATTAAGTAAAGTAATTAAGCTAAGCATAGCTTAGTTTGGCACAAGGCAAGTAGTATGAGACACCCTGTAAGAACTGAATTTATAATAGTTGCCCAGCTTAAACTACTATTATACCATGTGAAGCATCCTTTTTATAAAAACTAAGTGAACCCATTATTCTGGAGTAATGAATCTTAGAGACTATCTTGTAAGTCATTACATTCTTAAGAGATACCTTAAGTCAAGTGTTAATGATGCACAAGATATTACATGAAGAACCACGTTGCTCACTTGATTTTCAGTATCAAATATTTCCAAAAGATTACTTTGTTCTCCTCTCAATAAAAATGAAGGAAACCAATTACTTGTTTGTATAGTCAAATAACAAAATATTTTACTTGATTTTTGATAAATTAGTTTAAAAACTGAATATTTGAGCAGTGCTTTTAGTATTTTACAACTGCAATTTAAGTATCTTTCCTTTTGGATTGTTGGCCGAGTAGAAATTTTAGCAGTCTGTCAAAAAGTAACTGTATGGGATTATTTGATGTTCATCTTGGAATTAACAATAAATAATCACATAAACTGGTCTATCATTTTGGTTGTTCGGTCCCATGACAAAAAAATAATGGAGAGTTTTGACAATTACAGAAATTTGATAATTAGAATAAATTCAATGTAGTTTTAGTTAATAGTTTTTTTGTATTCTCATTAACATACTAACCTGACTAAGTCATATGTAGAAAAAATTGTGTAGAAAAGAGCTTTTTTTATAAATCACATTTAATTTTTTCTTCAGGATGCAGATCTATTTGTTTAAAGCTATCTTATTAAAAAAAAGGACTCTAAGTGGTTGTTACACTAAGCCTTCTATTAGGATCTTATGTAATCTCCCTTAGGCCAAAATATCTGACTTATAATTTCAAAGGGTTAAGATATACAATTATAAATAAATATTAAGTAAATCCTCTCTAGCTCTTTATACAGAAGTAAACTCATAAAATTTAGGGGAATTATTATATTATTAAATATTATCATTTAATTATAAATTCTTGATCATGGAGATATAAAATTTCATCTTGATCACATAAATAAAAAAATTCTATGACAATTAAAATAAAGCTCAAGAATTTAAACAAAATACATATGGGCTGTTATAAAAGATCAGTATTCTTCTAGCAGTCATAACTTTCAAATAAATCTCAGTATATATCTAAGAAGAGTAACTATAAAAACAACCATCTTTATGAAAAGAAGAATTTTTTAAATAATCATATCAAACCATTGGATCCAAATGCTTCAGAATATGAAAAGTGTAACAAAGTCAACAACTGTAATTTTAGGTGATTTCCTTGCTGCTTAGTCTCAAAATAATTGTTACCTTGACTTATATATATTCATACAGTAAGTAACAATTACTGTGATACAGAGATATTGTTTTTCTCGAAAATTTCAAAGGAAAAACTTTTTGGGGGTTTTGTTAAAATTTTATAATCTTTCTTTCTTACCAAATTATAACCCAGAATTCTCAAAAATTACATGATGCAACTGTGAACCAAAAAATAACCATTAAAATATGTATTTCTAAATCTTGAATTAGAAATGAGTGTTACCAGTAAGACAACCTTTATCTTACTTTCTAGTTCACTAAAACAAACCAAAGTAAAAATAAAAACCTGTTATAATGACCAAGAAAATTGGTTGCCACTGAAATCTGCAGTAGAAAATGGCTTTCATCAGTAAAGCATTAAATTTCTTTTTGTCTAAAAGAAAATTCTCACTGTAGCTATAAATCTTGTATTATGTTATCTAAAAGCAAGAAAGCACTAGAGTGGGGAATGACCAAAACTTCTTTTAAAAATTCAATTCACAAGAGATAAAGTAGAAGGCATAGTCAGAGATTATACTGAATCATCTTTGTGCACAATAATTCTAGACAGCTAGATAAAAATTCATTTAAAAATTGAAACAAAAATCCATCTCTAAAGCAGACATCTTCTTTTTTTTTCTTATTTTGTAATGATTAGCATATTAGTCTTTTTCTTTGAAGATTAAATGAAAGGAAACTCTTCAGTTAGTTCTATAACCTAGCCTTTTCTTAAAGTTATAACCAAAAGGCAGAAAACTTATGGCTTTTTAAACCATCAAGTACAACCTTTCAGGGTATTGTTGATAAACTGATTCAAATTACACACCTCTACTTTAGAACCTGTCTATATACAAATACTTTCTTGCAAAAAAAGCAATCTAAAAAATATAATTAAAAGCTTAAAACTTTTAATTTCTTTTGGATAGTATATATTTATTATACTTGGACCAAGTTATTAATTATAAGTTTAATCTATACATTTTATTGTAAACATATTAAAAACTTATTGAGCATAGCTTTATTTGTAGACAATAAATTTCAATATGGCCTTTCTCACCTCTGTTAAAACACAAAGCTCTCAAAGATTGGATAATACAGCTTTGTCATGTAGTATCTGTGGACCTGGGATTTTTTACATAAACATTTTTTTTGAAAAAATATTGAATATTATACTCTTCAAAATAGCATAAACTTTCATATTTAAGTTTATATCTTATAGCTATAAAAATAACCAGAATATTTCTATATGCAAATACTACATGTTGATTTTTGGCAGAAAAGTGTTGATTTATACTTTAATAATCCCATGAAAATGATGAGACTTGGGCTAGTAAATAAGTACATACAACTAATTGATAATTTCAATTTAAATTATTTTCATGCTATGACCTGTCTTATAAATGTTGCTATTTTGCGTATGAATCTCATACCCTAAATGTCACAATTATTATGGAACAGTAATTTAGAAGTGAACATGATACTAATCCAATATATTCAACTTATTTGATTTGTGTGTGTGTGTGTCTATTACCAACTTACCAGATGATCATATCAGTAAGTTTTTACCCCACCTTACATTTTTTATAATTAATAATATATTGTGATATTTGTGTGTTGAGCACTGTAATGATTTTAGGACTTAGAGGCACTTTTAGTGTTAAATTTTAACCATAATATATATTTTTATATACAACATTTGTACACTTATAGCTTGATATGTCTTGAAAGATTTTTTTCTTAAACACAACTTGATGATGGCTTAAGCGTAAAACTGGTTGGGATTAATAAGAAATAACTTATTAACAATATTTGTGTTGATTTTTTTTCATATTTTGCTTTTTATATATATGATTAAAATTTAATACTAAAAGCATTTTTAATCAGGAAAATCTTTACAGTGCTCTATGTACAACAATGCAAAGCAATAGTATAATATTTCAACAATGAAATAGGATAATGATAAAAACTCACTACTGAGTTTCAGTGTGCGCGTTTATGCATGACTCTTGCAACTAAGTTATTTGTTTACGCATCTTGTGGCAGTACTGATGTGTTTGTATATGTAGTTATACACTCACATAAGTTAGACAAAAAATTTAATTCACCTTATGTATAAATTGGTGGTGCTCCCTTAGCCACACCACTTAGCAACATTTATTTTCTATTGGATTGTTAAAGCCATCTCTCTCTATTCTGAACAATATTTGTATGCAAAATCTTTATATAACTACATGTGATGTAAGTACTTGTCTATATTTTTTTTGTTTAGATACAATTGTTTGGTTTTGAAAAAAAATGAAATGCAGCAAATAATATATGGTTTGCTTGTAAGGCATCAACATTTCTTGTGTCAGGACAGCCAACAAGGAAAGTAATTACGTTTAAAAAAAAAGAAGAAAAAAAAAAAAAGAGAGGAATTGCCAAACTGTAAAATCTACAGCAGACAAGATTCTTTATTCTTTTATTAATAATCTGCAGGGAAAAAGTAACCAATGATTTATTTCTATTTTAAAACACTTAAAAAAAAAAGAGAGCACTAAGAACTGTTAGAACTTGACTCAGCTTCAAAATGTTAACACAGATATTAAGTTGTAACACCAAAGTTAATAACTACATAAGGTTTATGTTTATAACCACCTTGTGCCATTGCTTGTACTACAACTGAAGACACAACACAATTTTTAAAAATTTTTATATGTATATATATATATATATATATATATATATATATATAAATAAATAAATAAATAAATAAAAGGTATTCAGAGGATGAGTTTATTTAGAGTTGAAATTTTTTTGCCAATGTTAAATGTTTATATATATATATATATATATATATATATATTAAACCATCATCAGGGCAATGTTAATATGTGATGCATCTTCTGAATTATATTCAATTTTTAAAATAAAATGACAAAAATCTTAGTGTTCTGTTTCAAATCTATATGGTGTAATTAGTGTTCAAAATTTATTATGGATTTTATGAATTTTCAGAAACTTTAAGGGAAATTTTTAAAAAAATTTGTAACTGTTTGTAATTTAGAAGTAATATTAAAAGTGAGTATAAATCTACATAATTAAATAAGGGACCTTGTAACAGATTTGATATAGGTATTGGTATTATTAATCTGATATGGGCATCACTCTATCCAGTATTTATGTTGTAATAGAAAATATATGGGTGAAACTTCATGAGCAATCAAAAAACAAATTTATGAAGATGAGGGACAAGAAAATTGGTGCTGAACAAACACAAAAGAACCTGTTAGTAAAACAATCTAGAAACTAATCACAATTTTAACATTAAAGATTTCAAAATGTTACTTGATATGCATAATAAACAATATAGAAAGATTGTTGAATCTAGTATTTTTTTTAATAATGATACTATCAAACAAAGACCTGCTTTTTTTGTTGTTTTTTTCTTTAGCTTCTCATAATTTAGTCAAATTAGTGCTAAAAGGTTATTTGCAAAAGACCAAATCTCGCTGTTACACTTGATGCCAGGTTTGGAATTGGGGTCTGTATAGTCTAGAAATATTATTTATAATAATATTATATAATATTTATAACAATATTACCAAGTTTTTATCTATCATCAACCATTATTTGAAAAAGCAACTAAAGCTTATAATACACCAACTGTATTCCTTA
Organism: Sepioteuthis lessoniana; assembly: GCA_963585895.1. Lineage (NCBI taxonomy): Eukaryota > Metazoa > Mollusca > Cephalopoda > Myopsida > Loliginidae > Sepioteuthis > Sepioteuthis lessoniana. The sequence goes on from OY757915.1 coordinate 60,854,684, forward strand.
TTGAGAAATAAGACCTTCTTCAAAAAAAAAAAAAAAAAAAAAAAAAAAAAAAAAGGAGAGAAAAAAAAAACAGTTCTGGAACTCTGGGGAGGATTGAATACACCTTTGCTACCTTTAGTCTCAGGTCTCCTCTGACCTAAAATGGTAGTACCTATTTGAGTCCCATTTATTGATCAAATAGATCTGTTTATTAGTATTAGAAATCATATAACTGTGTGCAAATTATTTGTGTCAAATTTTGGCATTAAATAACTCAAAAGAAGTTGTTAGAATATGGGTAAAATAATAAACCAAACAAACTTAAATGAAGATATAAATAAATTAATGGTTAGATTTACTCTAAGAATGCTGGAGGTGAGGAGGAATTCACAGTGTTAAAATTAGAAATTAAATCAGATTGAACATCCTACTTTTTATTTGGAAGAAGAACTATCTCATCTTAAATAAGATTCTACAATCTTAAAACAATGAATATATTTTAACTATTAAATGAATTTCTTAAATCTTAAAACAAAATTAAAAAAAAAGAGAATAGAGGAAATATTTAATATTTTCCCTTCATGTTTTGTCCATTCTCAACCAATAAACCTTCTAGATATCCAGTCCTTGCAGTTGCTTTCAAAGAATATAGAAAAATATTATATTTGTTAAATTCATAAAATCTTCGCATATAATTAAAAATGATTATATATATATATATATATATATATATATATATATATATATATATACAAATATAACAACTATTATAGAACATAAGTTGTATGTATTTTTAATTGCTAGAATTACAAATAAAAAGTTGGAAATGAGTTTTGGTAGATATTTTTGGTTTTAAATATTAACATCAATTTCTAATCAGTGCTTGGATAAAATAAGGTAGTCTGACTTTTTTATGCTTGTAAAATATGTTATTCTTTTTTATTACAAAATATACATCTTTCAATAAAAAGTTGTGTTAATTGCTATACAAGGACAAAAGCTCAATGAATTAAAGAAACAATGTATCTCACCTAAAACAAAAAAATTACCATCACTGGTATTATATATAGTACCTATTTCTTTTATATGAATTCATAGATTTAACTGCGACTTATACAGTTTGTGTGATTATTAAATCTAATTAATATACATTAATTTTCCATCAAGTAATAATACCATAATAGTTGTTATATTTGCGTATATACTTCACACACTAAATATAACAATTTAATATACCATGATTATTTGTGTATAAGATGTATTAGAAACTTGCTTTTTCAAGCCAAAGGTGTGAGGTGAGTATTATACATTAGAATTAAATGATTAACTTTCTTTCTGGCTAAATGCTTCACCATATTCAAAATAGGATGACGAAAATTAAGTTATATTTGTAGTCCAAACTAATGTGTTTTTGGCTATTACAGAGAAATATCCACTGGAAAATGTGTTTCTTTATAATTTTGTTCCTCCTAATGTCAGCTTATTTTTGCTGTAGGCATGTCCATATTTGATCTCAATATTGAGTAAATTTCGTGTTTAAGATTAAGATAAAATGTAAAATATATAAACCCTTATTTTTAAACAGTATGAACAAAAAAAGTTGAACAAATTTAGGTTAAATTTAGTTGCTATAATTCTAAAAATCATTGCATATAATACACTATTTTTTTCCAGAATTTCATAGTCCATATAATTATAGTATTTTAAAAAGTCATATGATAAATACTATTTTAACAAAGAAAATATCAATATAATTTCCTATGCACAAATAATAATAGTTAAAGCCGTTGGGAACAGTGAAATTATTCCTTTATTTTATTCAATCTTTAAATAAAATAAATGAATAATTTCACTGTTTCTTAGAGCTTTGACAATTTTCCTTTGAAAGGCAAGTCAGATTATTCATAGGATTATTTAATTCTTATTTAAATTTTGGGCATTTTTGTGTACTTTTTTATTTGTTTAATAAAATCTTAAAGACAAAATTGCTTAAAAATCAGCTTTTTCAAGAGTAGCTGTTTTATTTCCAAATCAAAAATATATACTACAGGAAATGGTTATTTTTAGTTTATAGATTTGCAGAAGTATTTTTAAAACAGATTTCAGTGACATTATGTTTTAAATTTGAACAGAATTCATAGTATGAATACATTTCTTAGTTAATCTTATTCTTTTTTGCACTTTACAACAAATCTATACACAGTCACCTTGAAAATAACAAAGTATAACTTATATAAGTAATTATTCTTGGTATATAATTGATTTCAAATGACAAAATTTATCAAATGTTTGAAAAATAATGGCTGATATTTATTTTAGATTTAAATGTAAAATCAGCAATTATTTTCTGAACAGCTTAAACTAAAGACTTTCATCTCCAATATTCAAATGTTAGCCATTAAGTTTGTTACTTTACTAATATGGATGAACAATAAGAACCACATTCCTATCTTTTAACAAGTAAAAATATTCAGAAAACTATAATCTACTAATTGATAACCTGAACGCAATTCTATTTAAACTAAGTGGATCCCTAATGTTTTTAGGTTGGGGGGGGGGTAATTTTAGCTTTCTTGTAAATAGCATAAAAATCTTAACACATTGTCTATTTTTTTTTTTTTAATTGAATAATAATCTTTTACAAGGATAACAATAACCATTTTAATAAGGACAGAAATACTAGTAACTATATTATAATTCTAGATTTTTCTTTTTTAAGTAGAGGAATTATATTGTGGATTGAATTACCATGACCAGAAAATCCGGTGAACACTTATGCACAGCACACGGAAACACTGACTGTGTCCTCTGCAAAGAGTACGGGTGTAACTTGCAAGAAACATTCAGGTCAATTGGCTGCGCAATTACCATGACTAGTTAATTTGTGATATGGACTGTGGCTCAGTTTTAGAGTTTCAGCTCTGCAATCTGTAGTCGCTGGTTTGATCTCCAGTGGTGGAGATTACAGTATACACTGCTGATGAGACCTAATAAGGTCAAAACAGTTGTCCAGTGTTTCCGTGTGTCATGCATAAGTGTTCACCAGATTTTCTGGTCACGGTAATTCAATTCACAATAATATAATTCTTAACTAATCATAGCTATGATTGAAACTGTTTCATTTATCATTAAGGTATCTCTTTAAAAAATAATTTAAAAAAACTTAAAGCAAAGACCAAAATATCCAGGCTATGATCTTAGCAAGTAAATTATTCTTTTTCGAGTTTGTAGTTCAATGTTCACTTTTTCATTGTTATTTACTTAGTTGTGGCACAAAGCCAGAAATATGGAGGTACCCAGTGAGAAGTGAGGTTAATAAAAATGGTTTGCCAATCTAGCTTATTCCTCTTTTTCTTTTTATATCCTTACTTTCTCCTAGTACCATAACTCTCTCTCTTTCTCAAGAAACTTCAATTTTTAAACTACCTTCATCCACAAGAAATGGCTGCTAAAAAACTAAACCGAGTATCTTTTATTGCCAACAAAAAAATCTGCTGTATGAATACACACCCACACACACATATATAATCTCTATCCTATTCCTTCATATGCAAATTACATACAATCAGTTCAATATCACTACAATCTAATCTTTCTATTACCTTTGACCTATAATAGTTGTTGTATTTGTATATAAACTTCATATTTGAAATGCAATAATTATGATGAGAGAGGAATAGTATCAAATATTTTATTTTATTTTAGTTGGGTGATTTTTGTTTTTCTCTTTAGCAATATTGTTTTATCCACCAATACATAAAAAGGAATTGCATCCGTTTTGGTATGTATGTGTTGACTTATAATTCAGAAAAGAAATGTCACTGAGCTTTAAAATTGCACATACACTTTAACATGTTTATAATAAGGAAAAGGACAACTTTTAGTTCATGATTTTTAATGATTAAATGATATAATTCAATGATTAAAAATCAATTTGCAGAACTATGAATAGTTCTGCATAAGTACAAAAAGCATGTGCAACTCTTCAATTCTTATGACTTGCCATGTTTAAATATCACTCAGATTCAGTTGGCAAAATTTGAATTTAATGCTTTTTCAAACATTATTATTTTGTAATCTAGTACTTGTAAAAAAATATTTTTTGGGAGAAGAAAAAAGAAAAGAAGGAAATTTCACATTTTTAATTCTGAACTTCTTTTTATTGTAAAGACAACATTTTCATCCCTTAGCTTCTTTTTATTGTACCAACCTATAATGTTACATTTTTAAAAGTGGGGAAAAATTACAAAAATTGAAGCTTTGTTTATCGATAACTCAAAAATTGATTCTTTTTAACAAATATTTTTCATATTTCTAAGAACAAAATATATTAATTTTTAATCAGTATAACTCAAAAACTTCTTTAAAAAAGAAAGAAAAAAAGACTATTTATAGAATAAACAAATACTTTTAATTTAAATTAATATGGAAATTTCCCACCTAAAAATAAGGACACATTTTTAATTCTTAGCTTCTTTTTATTGTTACATTTTTATTGGGTAAAAAAGAAAATGAATTAAACTAATATGTTTTTATCACTTTAACTTAATAGGCAATTAAGAACTAAATCTAAATTTGTTTTCAGAAAAATAAAATTATAATTTTTCAAGCCACTCAATAAGTTTAGGGTTACATTTTATTAAGTGATATTTGGAATGTAAACAAAAAAATTCTTAAAATAAAAGAATATTGTAATATGTAAATTCTTAAATTTTTATAGGGTAAATAAAAATCTGAATAAAAACTATGCTGCTTTTTTAGAAATTATTAACAAAAAATAAAAATCACGAGAAGGTTTTAACCCTTTCACCAGTTTAGGGTTAAATATTTTTATATATTTTAAATGTAAACTAAAAAAGAAAAACAATTCATAAAATAAAAGAATACTTTTTATTTGAATTAATAGGTGAAATATTTCAACTACAAATAAGGACACTTTTTAATTCTAAGAAGGGAGGAGTAAACTATCTCACTCACTGGTGTACCTAAAACTCTTTTATTATGGTCATGGACTGGGTACTTAGTGTGTGTGTATGAATTTATATATCTTGCTATTAAGATGGATGATGTTTGGGTTTTATGGCATATTAACCTTTGTAAGTTATTTAATGCCAAATCCATTTTATGCAAATAATCAGTTCTATTGTAAGCAATTCACTTTAGCATGAGTACACAGTTTAATTGTCAAAAACATTTCTATTTCAAGCTGTTCAGTTAAGTCAAACAGTCCTGATTCAACCAATTCAGTTTAGTAAAAATAAAGATTTTGTTTACACACAGTTAAATGTCAAAATAGTTCTAAAACAATTCAGTTTAGTATAAGTACAGGTTCAATATCAAGAATAGTTCTATTTCAAACAACTCAGTTTTGCATAAGTACACAGTTTACATGTCAAAACAGTTCTATTTGACTCATAGATAGGACCCTATCAAGTGCTACCACTCTGGCCCAGAGGGGACCTGGGAGCAGAACCTCACCAACAGATTGTTTAGTGTCATATCCAGGACACTTGATGGGGTGGGGTCTTACCCCTTTGCAGAGATGCAGTTAGTGTATTCTACTGCCCCAGCCGATGTATTCAAGGCATCATTTCATATCCTCTACCTTGTTAATGCATTGTCATCAGTTGATTATACTGCAGTAGATATAAACTGAGACACAGAATCACTGAGCCTAATAGAGAGCTGAATGTTTCTTATACAATCCTACCTGATTACTAATTAGATCTAGTTATATTCAATATTATCAATTGTTGATTAAATGTCTTTGATTTCGAAATCTTACACATAAAGGTATTGCTAATTTTCCTAAAAGTTAGCCAGACTGCAACAGACAGAGTTGTAAAACATTTAGCAAAAGCCTAGATGCCTGCTCATACTTAATCTAATTTTCACATATGATTTAAGGACCCCTATCTATATATACTTACTCATACTTAGGCTGGGTGGGTGAAAAATTGATCAGCTAAGTTTCTTTTCCTCCAGGCAGCACTGGTTCCTCTGGCATAAAAGGGATAAAGGATGGGTTTATTAATAGGTGCCCAAGTTGCTCCTGAAGAGGGAATGTTGACAGAACCTAAGCAACTTTTTGCACTTGCTTCTCAGGTGACTTGTTTTCTGTGGGGCATCCTCATATTAAACCAGTTTTGTGTCACAGTTTGGCTGTGGGGAGCTAAATTTTCATATAATTAAAATTCTCATTGTTAATTGTGATCCAGTAAAAACACCAGATCATAGCAAGATTTTTCTTGGAGCAATACACTTAAAATGTTCATATTTAGAGCATTAAAAATTCCCAGTCCAATTTGCAACTGAATTTTTTTGGGAGGTGGAGCGGAGAGTGAGAACTGTAATTGCAATTAACATTTTTCTTTTCTTTTTTTCCCCTCTTTCTTAAAATAAAAATCCAAATTCTCAATATAACAAAATTCTAATCAAAATTCATTAATCCTTCCTAAATAAAAGCCTCATGGATTGTTAGAATGGGACCACTATGAGTTCATGGATTATCTAGTCTTTACTAAAAGAGCCATAGTATTCCAATGAAGTTTTCCCTTTGCATGAGAAATAATTCTAGTAGTAGACTTATTACTCACAGCACAGTCAACCAAGTTATTTAAATGATCTCATCTTAGTAGGTTAAGTATCTTTCACTTAATTCCTTAACTTCTTAATGCTTATTATTATCAGTGAAACTCTAATGACTCCATTGTGTCAATGGAGTACTTATATATATCTCAAACCTTGACAAACTACTGAAGGTATTCTAGAATACAATAAGCTAATTCTAAAATCTTATCGCCTCATGGCAATAACATTACCAATAAATGACTTCCTAGAAGTTTAAAATAGAATCACTATAAGAAACTTGTGGTTTCTTGGTTTTAAAGAGTTAGAATCCAAAGAGCCAACATTTTATGATCTGATGTGTTTTATGAGTTGGGAGAAAGGTCACTCTGGTTCAAATTATAAAACTATTGTTGCAGCAGTAGTAGTAGTAAAGAATTGACAAAAAAATAATTCTTCAGAAAATAAATAGATGAGGTAATTTTTTTTATCATATTTTCTCAGCATCAAAGAATAAGAATTGCAGAAACATTTTAAGACAAGATATACAAGAGGAACTTTGGGAACATTTAAACATGACATATGCTTATCATGCAATTTGTCTTTGGTTAAAAAAACAAAAAACAGCCTTAAGGAATTCTTAAGACTGCAAAAGGCTGGCAGCTTAACCTTTTCCAGATGAACTTGCTATAAAATGTTTGTTTCTAATCAAATCTAATAATATCAATAATGTATATGCCAAGAGAATAGATTCTATATAAATTTGTTTAAAATGTTTTAAAGTTTGTTTCAAATCTAAAATTTTAAAATAAATTCAATCTGGAAAGGGTTAAGTTTTTTATTTTTCTTACACAAAGGCATAATTAAAGGAAGCATAAAAATGCTAAATTCTATTTCTTTAACTGAATCAGTTTGAGTACGTCATTATAATAAAAGCATTTAGATACAGCAGTGTTATATACTTATTTTTTAATTTTTAAAATTTTTTTTCAACATAGCAAAAACAATGAAAAAGAAAGGTTTTAAAAATAGAATATAAAATGATTGGAATCACAACCTTGTTTTAAAGAGATTATTTTGAAAAAAATTTTTTTTTTAATTTAACTAATCATTATTTATCCGAATTCAAAAATTTTTTTCTTCTTAAACCCCTAATTTGGGTTTGATGAAAATGAAATAAAAAATATGACAAAAAATCATTCAAAAGAAAAAGTTTAAATTGGCTGAAATCTTTACGAAATACATTTAATATTCTAAAGCTTGAAAATTAATATCGAAAAACTATATATAAAAAAAAATGGTATAATGGCAACTTTTGTTTCCTTTCTGAGGATGATTCTTTTTTCCCTGAAGGTAAAATATACAGATTATGAGTATAAAGACAATCAATTTATAAACCTTTTTATTTCTCAACCTAGTTGATTGTTAGGACATTTCATATATACAACAGAAGCCTAATTGACCACAGAGGAATCTTGTCTTTCAGAAGAAAAAAAAAAAGAAGGTTAGTGGGGACTGATAAGTGATATCAGTTCTTGATCCAAACAGAGAGCTCTTCTGCCTCCTTCTCCATTTTATATCTGATAGATAACAATAGTGAACCTGCTGGATATGAACAGTGTAAAAAAAATACTGGGACAAGGACAGGAATTGATTGTGCTTCCATTTAAGTTATAATTAAAAATTCAAAAATCAATGCAAAATCATTTTATGAATTTGGAAGAGAGTAGTAGTCATTTCTTTTATTAATTTCTCTAGTTTATTATTATCATTATTAGTAGTAGTTATCAATTAAGATTCATTTTAGTAGTCATTAATTCCTTCATATATTCAGAAACAGCATTGGTTATTCTGGTTAGTTTTTCAAAAATGTCGAAGCGGGGAATACAGGATCTACTGCTGATTTTTCAATATTACGTTATAAAGAAAATTGCTTTATTTATTTATTTTTTTTAGTTTCATTGAAAGAATCTGAGGAAGAAGGTTTGTTTGACATTTTACAAGAAGAAAGTCTGAACTGAACGGCATTTAATTCTTTACTCACTTAGCAGCAAATAATCTCTATGATATTTGAAATTAGTGAATTGGCTAAGCTTTGCTCAGTCTGGTACACAGGTTTCTAATTACTTACAGTACCTATTGCTTCTTAATGGTCACCCATGTCAATATTGAGTAGCCTTATTGCTGCTTAATTTTTGTGATCTTGCAATACATGGAATGATCTGGGCCCACTAACTAAAATGATAAAAAGTTCAGTTCAGTTTTAAGATCAGTGTACAGATCAAACATTTTTCTTAGAAATTCTAGTAATTAAGTCTTAACTAGAAAATAAAAAAGTAAATAATGATGACATTAGTTTACAAGGATTTTTTCCTAAAGTTTTATAATTTTATTTATTCATTTTTTTCTAAGTTTACTAGATTAGAATTTTAAACAGTCACCATCATCCCATTGATGAGACATGAATGAAAATTGCTATATCTATATTTAAGATCCCACCAATATCCTATAAATGGTACAGAACATTTTACATATAATATATATTTGTATCAAACTTGAGTACACATTATATTTGGAAGGCCTCCATGCTAAGTATTAAATTAAAGTTGAACATTTTTTCCTCGAATAATTCTGGTGGTTAGTAGTAGTTATCAATTAAACTTCATTTTTTGAGAACTATTTCTGCTTAGTTGAATGGATTCAGTTTTTGTTTATGCATATTGCACAAGCTCGGCACCTCAAGTGAGAAGAAGAGGTAAGTTTTTTTTGTGGGGAGGGGAAAGTGCAGGAGAAAAAATATTTCCAACTCAAAAACTTCACAAAAGAAAAAAAAATTGTTAAAAGCTACCTCAGATTTTTACAATATTACAGTGTCTCTTATCTTGAATAATTTTGACCGATATATATATTTTTTTAATTACAAAAAGTCAGAATCTCATTTTATGTCTATGGATAAACAGCGCAGATGCAATCTGCATTATTTATCAATGGCCATAGAATGTGGGTCTGATTAATTGCGATGAAAAGCAACTAAAATTAGGATGAAAGAAATACTGTAAATGCCTGTTATATCATTTTATGATTTTAACCTTGGTGGATTACATTGTTTTTTGAATGACTATTGCTGCTGATTTTAACTATGAAGCCCAGCAATGAATGATAGACAAGAAGCACCAATATAATATTTCTTAAATATTTACAAATGTACAAAAGAGAATTGTTATAAACCTTCCTGTGGCTCAAGAAATTTACTGGCAATCAGGTGATAAGGCTGAAAGTGCAATAAAAAAATTTGAGAACTATTTCTGCCTTAGCTGAATGGATTCAGTTTTTGTTTGTGTATTGCACAAGCTCTTTATCTCAAGTGAGAAGAGGAGGCAAGTTTGTTTTTCTTTTTGAGGAATAAGTGTAGTACGTTAGAAGAAAATATATCTCCAACTCAAAAACTATGCCGAGGAAAGAAAAAAAAATTTCAAAAGCTACCTCATGTGTTCGTAAGTTAATTTACATTGTCAAACAAATTACCAGATAAAATCTTTTTTTCCTTTATTTTTGTAAAATCTTTTTTTTTTATTTTTCAAAATTTGAGGGAAAACCAAAAAATAAAAAGGAAAAAAAAAAAAAAAAATAGGGAGGGGTACATTTTTTCATTTTTTTCTTTTTTAATACAAAAATCATTCTTACTCTTATATTAATCAGCATTATTGTTTTTAAAGAGAAAAGTCTTATTTTAATGATAGGTTCCACAAAACAATTCTGAGATTTGAAAAATTAAGATTCTCAGAGATGTCTATTATCTGTCTGAAACCAATGTTGTTCAATTCAGCTGAATGGTCAAAAATTTAGTCATTCAACATGCTTACTTAGGCAGGCCAATAATTATGTTTGGTTGGCCCTTCTCTCGAAGCATCTTCGTCATTCATTCACACACACACAAACATTGGCATATATACAAGATGTCGTACTTGGTCTGATATGTGAAATCAATTCACTCTGTGGCTACAATGGCCACAAGTTTATTTGGATATAGCAGCTTCAAATGATTTCCATTGTTATATAACTGGTTTGGGAGGCCATAAAAAAATCCTGAAGTTGTGGGATGATGAAGATGAAGCTGATTGACAAGTCAAAACACTTGAAAGACAAAAGAAAAAATGGTCGAAGATGAAAAAACAAATGGGAAGACAATTCATTTTGAATGATTTTGCTACAGCAGTTTTGTTCTCCTATCCTCTTTAAAGAAGGGGAAAAGAAAACTTTCTTTTTCTTTTTTTCCCCTTCCTTTCTCTCTTGTGCTTATCCAAGCACTGGGATGAAATACTGTGATGTCGCATCGTCTGGCACTTTTCATTTGTGCAATGGGAGGAAAGGGAGAGAAACAGTTTCAAAAGCAGTAAAATATGAACCAAAGACAGGTTACCATGGTAGTCATTCCATTACATTCAATCATGCATGTGGGTGAAGAAAGAGAAAAAGATGAATGAAAATAATGTCAATAAGAGAGGGGGGCAATAGTGAATAGGGGAAATTTTTGTGTTGTTTCTACCCCCACCCCTATCCCATAAGAATTTCTTTTTGTTAAATCAACATAGATGAAATAAGAAATGTATGTATATATATATATTTATAAAGTGTGACACACAACATATATCCATTCAACGTGATGAGAAGAGTGGAGGAAATATATATGTAAAAAAAAAAACACATTCCAAAAAATAACTATTTACAATATTAGTCTTCTTTTCAAAGAGGATTAACATTGAAAATGGCTTAACTTTTAATTAGCAAAAATTAAACAGAAATAGTTTCAAAAACCTACTAGACTGAAACTATTTAAGGTACTCACAGCACATGGTTTTGTAGAGGAATTCTTGAAGTTTATTCCAGCATTGACTCTTTATACACTTGTAGTCACATGGTTAATCTTTCTAGTACAAAAGTTTATGGCACATTCATTTTTTAAGATACTGTAAAAGCATCTTATCGCAAGAAGCTACAGAACCAACTGATACTTCAACTAGTGACAACTTCATTTTTCAACAGGATAGAGTCTCACCCTACAGCCACAGTTACTTGACGCAAATCTTCCAGATAGTTCATTCAACAAACAACATCAACCAGTACAGTACAGTAGGTTGACCATTGATGAATGCAGGTGAAATGACATCATACAATGACTTCGTAAATAACCTTTTTCGGTCGGGTGTATAAGAACTGCCAACATGTCACTGATGAGCTGTTAACCATGAAGTCCAGTTCATGTTAAGGAGAAGATACTAGTCCTTTTTCTTCCTGTCAATTTACAACATTATATATCTTCATCAACACTAGCTGAGTTGCTAAAGATATATTAACAATTTGACTACTACTTAGATATGCTGTGTGACTAAAAGTACACACATTGAGCAACTGTAATATGCTGTAATAAAAAAAGTGGGTTCCTTTACAAAACTGTGCATTGTGGGTATTAATATTAAACAGTTTTAATCTAATAGATTTTTTAAAACTATTTCTTTTGTAATCATCCTGTATGATCCAAAGAATAAGTTGTGGGATGAAGAAGTTTTGGGGGAAAAAATGTGCATGAACTTTTATGCATTTTTTTCCTTCCCTTAAGTAAAAAAGACAGCAGCATGATTAAACAAAATTAACCTTTAACTGTAAATACAAAATTGATTAACTCCTTCCCCCATAGTAGCCCAAATTCTACATCTTAGATTTGACAAATTAGCCATGGAAGCAGTACATTGAAACATTAATTTTTGATTGGTTGCTTTTTAAGTATCACATGATTGTAACATTTAAATGAAGAGGGAAGTAAATGTGGAAAAAGAAGATGGTGAAGAAAAGAAAGATGGATGCAAAAAAAGAGCACGACAGCAATGGAGACCAAGTAGACAATAACACATGTCAATGGTCAAAAGTGTTTTGGAAGGGAGGGATTGATAATTTTTTTTTTTTTTTTTCATTTGGGTGCAGATAGTTCATTCAACGAACAACATCAGCCAGTACAGTACAGTAGGTTGACCATTGATGAATGCAGGTGAAATGACATCATACAATGACTTCGTAAATAACCTTTTTCGGTCGGGTGGAATCAGGTGTTGAGTAGCCACTTTCCCGGCCACTGATACTTGTATCTCGGGGTATGCCTTCTGGATTCAAACTGATAAAGTTTGGGTTCCTTGTTATAGTGTGTGGATTGTTGTAGAAGCTCATAGCTGAAACACAAATAAATAAATAAAAAAATTAGTGACATTTACCAGAGGAAAACTGTTTATGGAATGAAAGAAAAATTTTCAAAGAGAGAGCAAAAAAATTTACCTGACCTCATATTTCATGTTTTTAAAAAAAAAATTTTATGATTCTTTCTTCAATGAAACAGTATGTTAAAGCAGGAATGTTTGAATCTTGTGAAGAGGTAACAGAAATCTTTGCAAAATTACATACTTCTTTTTATGGATGATCACAATATTCTTCAATTTCTATTTGCATTTTAAAAGGAGCTTGAATTTTAATCTGTATCAATTTGGTTAATCATAAGTTTGTTGCACATTTTCAGATATTTCTTTTTTAGATTCAACCTCTAAAAATTCACTACAGCTGAAATTTTTGCCTTTTTTTATCAGGTTAGGTAAAAAGAAACTAATAAATGAATAATAATATATAACAAAACTTATACTTTAATCTTTCCTGGCCAGAAAATATTTTCTAATTATTTCTAGCCTAAAGTAAATTGAAAAGACTTGTTTTCTTCTCTTCAAACTTTGCTTTTTTGATAAAATTTTCAAAACATGGGAGACTATATTCAGGAGCTGATAGATGAAAGTGTGTGTATATATGTGTTTTTACAATCTCAAAAAACTACTTCTAAACATTTTTGTTCAACTTTAGTACAAATATATATACATTTTGACTCATATGTTATTTTATTCAAACCTTATGAAAATGTGCAACTTTACTTGTTTTTTTATATTTAAAATAGGTACAAAAAGAAAGTTTGAAGGGAATAAGGCTCATTTTCTATACTTTTATAACATAAGCAATTAATAACACATTATCTATGAAAAAAAATTGTGTTACATAATATAATAATATAAATGCTTTATCTAAGAAAATTGGATAATTTAACCCTGTCCCATTTATAAGACATTAGAAACTTTGGTATATCTACTCATATCTCACCTATACTTTATAAATGGGACAAAACATTTTGCATAAATATTTGTACCAATCTTAAATTAAGTATACATTATTTTTGGAATGTTCTTATGCCAATTCCACTATGTAACACAAAATGTGTTATTTCTTAATTGCTTATTTTGTAAAAAGTATAGAAAATGGCCATTATTTCCTTTAAACTTAGCTTTTGTCCGCTAGATAATGAAACTTAGAAATTAACTTATTTTCTATTTAAAAACAGACAAATTTGCATATTTTCATTTATATAAGGTCTGAATAAAATAACTCATGAATCGAAATTTACATCTAATTATACAAAAGTTATACAAAAATGTTTAGAAGTAATTTTTCAAGATTTGTGACTAAATCATTTTCATGTATCAACCCCCAAATATAGTCTCCCATCATGCTTTTTTTTTTTAATTTTATTATTATAGACTCTTTGGTAGCTCAAAAGCAAAGTCTAAAAAGAAAAATAGGTCTTTTCCATTTACTTTAGAGATTACTCAGGAACAAGGAAAAGTATTCACTTCAAATAAATCCATATCTAAGCTGATGACTACCATAACTCCTATTACTTGGTTTTTACTAGTATATATCAAAGCCTTAGGCAAATTTGTTCTTTTGCTTAAAACTTGCACATTTTTTAAAATTTGTTATATCCACATTAAATTTAAAAATTCATAATTAAAATTTTTAGGTAATGTAAAAATTATAAATTTAAAAGATTAACAAAATAAGGAAATAAAAATTCATTATTATTCACTGATACACTTGGACTAGTGACTCTCTCTCAGTGGTTTTTAAAGTCACAATGTTTTGGCTGTTGTGCCCACAAGTCTTTATCAGGTGCCTGTTATGGTTGGTAACCTGATAAGGGCTGGAAGGTACAATAGTCAAAACATTGTAATTATAATAACTAGGATGAAGACATTCATCCAACTACATCTGTGAATAACAATGATAATAATCCCTTCTCACAGAGATTTGGATAAAATTTGGGGAATTCAATCCTCAGTTACAAAAAAGTATTGTATTCAACTCATTTGCCAACTAAAAATAACAGCACAAAATAAAAACTGCAACTAAAACTACACAAAAGCAAATTTTAAAAATCTATGTCTATTAAAATGTGTCAGAAGATTGTTTTGAAATTCAGTAAATATTGAACAGTTTTTCATCAGTATAAAATGCTGATCAAATACTAAAGCTCCTTTTTTATTATTTGAAGCATAGAAGTATGAAATTGTTAGAGTTCAGGAACAAAAACATTTCAGATGTGTTTTAACAGCTAACACATTAAAATCAATTAAGAGAATGCTGATTTTATTCATAAAGACCCAGCCAAATTTTCTTAGATACTTTGAGGAGCCATGTCTACATAAGTTTATGAAAAGGTAATTGTAGAGTTTAAATGAACCACTGGCTAAAGAAAGCATCAAGAAACTTAAATGGATCAGGCTTTATGAAATCATAGAGAATCAACTTCACTTTTCTTTTGCCCAATGCTCTACCATTAACCTTTTCAGTCCATTACAGAGGTACTTTTATTTTCTCCTTAAACTGTAGCACCAGTTTGCTGGAGCAGAGATCATGCTCAAATGGCAGAGGGTAAAGTTAGGCTCAGGGTTCAAAGGATTAAACTACAAATGTATAAGTATTACTTTAGTCATGGTATTTGAACTTTAAATCTAGCTTGATATCAATTAAAATATTTGATGGCATACAAGACACCTTTAACTTTAAGGTAATTCTATGTCAATATATCACAGCATTATGATGAGAGGAGTTATCAACTGAAGTTTGAAATAGATAGCTATGGAGCTTAGAGGGATTGCAGTAAGCAATAATACCCTGAATACATTTGTAAACCATTCATCTTGAATGTCAAAAAATATGGTAGTTGATCCTTCTTGTTTTTTGATATACAGAGAAACAATTGAAATGGTTTGAATGTGTGTGAGTATAAAGAAATAAAAACAGATCTACACTTCAACCCTTGGAACCCATAAGCCTGATATTTGGGCTGAATGCTATTTCACTATATATCATAAAACCAATGTTTTGGGTTTAGGAAAATTGCAGATATACTAATAATGAAAGTCTTAGGTTAGTGACTAATTACAGTATTTCTTTTAATGTAATCATGGGATAACTTTAAATAAAGATGCCTGTGCCTAGGAGCAGTTTTGAAGGTGTTCTGTATTGGATTTTTTGTAGATTTTCTAAGCTCTAGTATAGAGTATCTAAGGGCTAAGGGATAAATTAAACTTATTATGTATGTTGTTATACAGTAATATATGTAAATTCTGTTGAAACTGGCAAGAAAATAACTGGCAAATGTTGATTCTGATGTGAAGAATTGTATTCTGTGGATATAGAAGTTCTCCTCTAATTAAATATTGAGACGAGAATGTCCTAAAAAAATATATATAAGCATATACATAATCCAATAATCGCTTTTTTTTTAATATCTTACGATCTATATTGGATTAATTGTTAAAGGTAGAAGTAGGCTCGATTTTTTTTTCTTTGTCTTGTTTTTTCTCCTTGTATTTTGCACCTATTTTCAACATGAAAGATGCTTAAATTCAATTTGCTATTAACACATTCCTTTCATTTGTATTACATTTCTCTCAATTTCTATGCTTAAAAATTTCTTTATTCAAAATAATTGCAGTCCAGTTGAACCTCAACTTTTGCAGGTGCAACTTTCATGGATATTTTCAAGTTTGCCATCAAATAATCAAATAGGAATTTTGGCATTTGGCAGCATACTTCAGAAAAATAGGTACAGACTAAAAAATGCAAAGAAAACATTAAAAGTTTAGTAAGTCATTTATATATTAATAATTGTCATTAATATATGTATAGTAGGTTTAAAACATTTGCTTCATTTTTTTCTTTTACTGAACATTTACATATAAAAACTATGTTTCCAACCCATTACAATTCCCCTACCTCCTATATTTCTTTAGTCTTTCCCTCCTTCTACCACTGAAAAGATGGCAACTGATGACTGATATGTAATTTTTGGATTAAAATGTAACAGTTCAGTAAAAATAAATGAAAGAAATGACTTTCTTTACTACCATATATACTTGAGTAATGAACAACCTCTGACTTTTAGTTATGCTTATCTACAAAAAGATTTCTTGAACAAAGAAAACATTCAAGCATTTATACTTTCAAAATGACAAATCTAATCAAAATTAATGCAATACTGTAAATAAACAATGCAGTCGAGACCTTGATATAGCTTACCCATGTATATTTGGATTTTCCAAACATAGTAAAACTAATGTCTAAACAAAGGCTTTTAGTTAAGATAATGAAGTTTTTATGTAACTTTGTTTACTACTTATTTGCACAGAGTAAATAAAGAATAAACAATGTTAAGTAAAAACTTATCTCAAGTAATAAACTTTGTTTAGGTATATGCTATGCTGGGACATTTTGTATATAAATTATGGCAAGGTTAGACCCAAAAACAAAGTAAGCTTCCACATTACAAAAAACCTATGAAGTGTAACAAATTACCCCATCTTTTTCAGTCTAAAAAATTGTTCATTACAAGAGTATACAGGTATAATTCTTTTCGTATATTATAGCAGATATTTCTAAACTTCATTGTTTTCAAACATCACAAAAAATACCATTGTTCAAATCTATTCCTTATACAACTACACTTATACTCATAATAACAAAGCTTATTGTCAAAGAACAGGAAGTATCAGAGATTTGAGAGCAAAGAATTGTTTAATCTATCCATTCACCTATTTTATGCCTTTATTTAAACAAAGTTATATAAAACATGAGGATCATTGCTTTGAAACATTCATAAAAATGTGTACTGCAAAAATCATTACATTTATCAATTTAAACTGAAATTATCATCATCATCAAAGTGTGCTAATAGCACTGATTTCCTTAACTTTCTCTTGCCATCAGTCCCTATCAGCCATCACTTTTGGCAAGTCCTCTAGACGGCACCTAGTGCCTGCATAGATCTTATGAATGTAAATTTTTGCTAGTCAGCTAACACTGGTATGTCCACGAGTAGCTGTCCATATGAGAATGTTACTTATGAGCTTCTCCAGCAATGCCTAGCAAGTCTTGCTCATCTTACCTCCCATCTCACAAACCATTGAAGTAAGTGACTGTACAGGAGCTGTTTTCTGGGGTGCTGCTTCCAGAAAAACAGCATGCAGCATCCTTGTGTAGTTCCAATCTAGCTTTTTCTCCAATCATTGTTAGACTCCAAGCAGTGTAACCATACACTAGTACTGACATGGCTACAGCTTGGAAGAATTCCAGTTGATTTTAGCAGAGATTAGATTTCCACATGGTTGATAACCTGTCCATAGCAGTCCATGCTTTACCGATGCATACCAGTTTGTATGCTTTGGTAGCAACATCTCACTTACTGAAAGCAATGTCAACATTGTCATCTTAAAAGCATAAATATATTGTGGTGATCTTTTTAAGAATAAAGAAAAAGCAAAAGTGATAGCAGTAGTAGTAGCAGTGTTGTTGTTGGTAGTAGTAGTAGTATAGAAGTAAAAAGGCTACTGTTATAGTTGATTGACTAGCTGAAATCACAGTCAAGCAGGAACACAAGCAGTGGAGGGTGGCAATGGTGCATGCATACCTCCAGGTTTTTCTGGTAGACCTCTGCAAACATCAGAATAGGATGGAGGCAGCTCATTACTAACACCTGGAAAAAGATACACACAACCGTGCAGTGGTAGACGAAGGAGGAAAAAAAACAAAAAAAAAAAAAGTTGTAACAAAGATAATAACCATTGGGGAATCCCAAAGCAAAGACAAGAGGTGGGGAACCTGTGGCTTGAATGTAGCATGTAGCCTTCCATGGCTTTGTTAAAAGACAAGTTAAAAATAAAGCATCTCCACTTTAAAATTGGACATCACAATGCTTTCTTGAAAAAAAGTAATCTCAAAAGATATTATTAAAAATTTCAAGTTTTTAATTTCTTTCAAGTAGTATATATTAATCGAATTTGTACTAAGTTATTAATAAATAGTCCAAAACATACTAAACTTTTTCTGAATGCAGCCTTAGTAGTTGACAATAAATTTCAATGTGGCCTTTAAACATGAAAGGGTTCCCGACCCCTGGATTAGATGATGGATTATGTTGTACAATAATTATCAATTTAATAATAGTGATAAAGAGACCTACGGTTTTATTCATAATAAAAATAAAAGCTTAAAAAAATGACAGGCTAGCTAACCAGTTTCAATCCTTGCTTTGGGGATAATATAGAATGTGAAAAAAAATAAATAAATAAAAAAAATAAAAGAAATATGTAGGGGGAAGAAAAATAATTTTGTATTGAAGACTATATCAGAATAATAAGTCCTAGCAGGCATTCTCTGTGTTTACAGAGAATGTCTGCTGGACAAAATATGAATTGTCTCCAGTACTTTGAAATGAAATGAAGAATGTGACTTGCCTTCTATAAAGAACAAGTCAACACTCAATTTCTCAGCAGAGTTACAGCTTTTTTGATGACCCATATTCTTAAGAATATTTGTTCTCTATCTTGAAAGTATCACACTCGTCATTTCATTTAAAAGTATCAGAGACAATTAGTTTCGATATAGTCTTCAATACAAAATTTTTTTTTCCTCACTCCAACATATTTCTTGTATTTTTTTTTTTTTTTTAAATTCTATATTATCCTTGATTTAGCTCTGTTAAGTGAGGATTGAAACTGGTTAGCTACCTGTCATTTTTTAAGTTTTTATTCTTGTTATGAATAAAAGTAAGTTAATCAGTCCATTGGCCAAATGAGAAGAGTGTTCGCCAATGGTCCAGGAGACCGGGGTTCAATCCCAAGTCGAGTCCTACCAAAGACTCAAAAAATGGTACTTGATGCCACCTTGCTTAACACTCAGCACTATAAAGTAAGGATCAAGGGTAAAATGGAGAAATCCAGGGAATGGAGTAGTGCCCTTCCCTACACCTCAGTGTAGTAGCTATTGAAAAAGGAGCCTTTGGGTCACCCTTGACTAAGTTCGCCAACTTTACTTATGAATAAAACCTTGGATCTTTTTATCACTATTATTAAATTTTGTACTGCAAAAAACATATTTAAATGATCAATGTGTAGGATATAAAACTTAAGTGAAGAAAAAATTTTCACAAATGTGTGTTTTTGTTTGTAGATTATAATAAAAAAAACAAAAACAAACTATGAGTTGAAGGATGGAAGAAATTTCAAAGTGACAAAATTTTAAATTATAGCTAAGATATGATCAAATAGATAGCAAGACATATCCAGCAGCTAAGCTTTTAGATATAGATTTGACTTGAATATTTCAATCAAAATCTGAGTAACTTATTTTTTGAAATAGTAAGCTTAAATTTTACTACCAAAAGATTTTTTTTCCTCCCTCTTCTTTTTCACCCTTTTGGTATGGAACATTTAGCAACAAATTTAATGGCTCAAATGCACTTTTAGCCATAAGATAAAAAAAGCTTGCTTCAAATCTTGTAATCACTAAGATATATGATACAGAATTGACTCAATTTGAGTCAAGTAACTATCGAATTATACCACTTTGAAGGGATAAAAATATACAAGAGAGAATTTTTTTCACTGTTACTTCTAAAAATGACTGTTTTACTTAAGTTTTAGCAGTAATAAAATATTTATCTTTTTAATTCTAAGGCCAGTGTATATCAAACAAGGGGCATTTTCTAGTGGGTATATTGCACCAAATTAAACTTGAAAATATATCCCATGAGAAATTTGTCCTAGAGCTTTTGCTGGCATGATATCACATTAAGAATGAAGATATATTGAAACTGGCTGAGTGAGAAAGGAAATGTCTTTTTTCTTTTTAAATAAAATTAAACTATAGACTCCATTAAGTAAAAATAAATTGGAAAAATATTTGGAAAAAAAAAAAATGGAAAAATAAATAAATAAAAAATGATACAAACTTCATTTTATATAACTAGTCTGGGATTAAAAAAAAAGAGTACAAATAAAAATATTCCAGTCTGAAATAGTTAAAATTCTCAATATAAACAGCAACATAAAGTGTGTTGACAGTGAACTCGTCTAAAAACTCATATTCTAGAAATTGACCAAAATAAATAAAATATGTGACTGTTTTAATACCCAATGTAATGTGGCTCATAACAATAACCCTTTTGGTGTAGCACATTTGACAACAAGCTGTCATCAAGTGGTAAGCAGTTTTATGAAAGTGGAACTTAGAACCAACTAGGTGACTGATCAAAATTAATAATAATAAATTGGACTTATATTATCTTTTAGTATTAGGATTTCTCCTCTGTCAAACAACATTCTAAAATAAATGTAATTGCCCATCATCTGTTGTTGAAGCACTGACTGATGAAGACTATATATATAGAAATAGACTTCTTGGTTCTTAACAATTTATATAAAAAAACTTTATTTTATCTAATTAAATTGATATCAGAGACAAATCCTAATCATTTTATAGATTGCTTTATTAAAGTTTTTTGTTACTTATCTAAATTCATCAAGCACAGAAAAAGCTGTTTTTTAAAATATTTTCTTTACATTATTTGGGAAGCAATAGAATCAATTATTTTTTGATATTTTAATGTTTAAATAGATTTAGTTTAAAATGAATAAATGAAATTTTAAGGAAATAAAGACTATATTATCAATCATAGAGCATCGTCAATCATTATCACTTTTGATTAGTCTCATAAATAGGATAGTGTAAAATAGTGGAGCACTAGTGCAGAAACTTGCAATGGATATGTGACCCAGAAATCAACAACACCAGGTAATGGAAACTTTGAATAACAGTGTGGGGACCTGGGAACCAAGAAGAAATAGGGTTTCATAGAGAGCTGCATTCTGATTGGATGAGAGATATCACATGAAGAAAGATAGGGTTGGGGATTTTGTTAGATCCTAAAAGTCAGTCAGGATCTTGACTTGAATTAAAGCAGTTACATAAGCATAGCTTAACATTCAGATCCTCCACAAGGGACTTTGAGCCCTCAGAGGCAACTGAAATGATTGTTAAAGAATTTTTCCTCCTAAAAATGATGGTTAAAGAGACCTTACTCACAGACAAAAGGGCTTGCTTTTCTAGGAAATTTACACTAATAAATGTGGATGTTTAAAATACAAATGTGTGTTTATCAACATTACTGAAGCTTTACCATCAGATTGTTTAATGTCATATTCAGGACAGTTTGAGGGTGGGGTTTACTCCTCTGCAGAGATGCAGTTGGATTATTCTGCAGCCCAGCTGACTAGGCTAAATAGGATAACAAGTAACCACCATTGTCTTCCATAGCTCTGTAACTATCCTATCAGAAGGACATGCCATGATAATTTATAATTCTATGTTATTAATGTCTTCTTTATATCCCTGAAATTTCATTTATTAACCTTCTCAAGCTATATGCTGCATATTTGTAACAACAAATTGTATACCTTCTGTAGACCTAGTCAACCAATTGAAATGGTTTTGATACATTTTATTACAATTCCAGCTATGTTGCATAACTATTACCATAAATTTTGTGTGCAAACAATTTGTGCATTTCCATTCAAAAATATATTCTTATTTATACAAATATTTTTATGATGTGGCATATTTGCAACATTGTCAATTTCTCAATTTTGGTGATCAAATGAAAATTAGTTTAATCCTTTTACAAAGATAGCTTTGACTTTTAAATAACCCATGAAGGTTGATATGCCATTAAAATAAAATTGAACCAATCAACTCTCTGTAATCCTGTTAAAATAAAATTTCCATGATGACAAGACAATTTTACATGAAGCATTTTACATCCTTATTAGGAGATTATGGCTTCTTCCTAGTATCAACATTCATTCTGATAAAATAAAAAATTCTTCCAAGCTGAATCCATGTCAGTACTAGTGTATGGTTGCACCACTTGGACTTTAATGAATCACCTGGAGAAAAAGCTATATAGGAAATACACACAGATGCTGCATGTTTTTTTGACAAATCCTGGAAGCAGCAACCTACAAAACAGTAACTGTATGGCCACTTACCTCCTATATCATGAACTATCCATAAAATCCATGACTACAAGATAAGCAAATCAACATGAAATATATCCAAATCACTCATATAATTTAGGACATAAAGCCTATACAGCTTACAAAAATGAAAATAGAAATTATTTATGGCATGTTGATAATAGTACCAACATTTTTTGTATTGGACAAACTGTCTTTTTACATCATTTTTAAACAAATGAATGTACGAATTTACTAGAGACTTCATTTTCCCCAAAAGAACAAAATAATTTTGAAGAAACATGGCCAACAGAAAACATGAAAGCTCTACTTGACAAAAAGACATTTGTACTTTTGCTGAGAATTTTGCAAGGAAAATGGTCACAACAATTCTTTGAAATAAGTGATACATTACAGGTGACTCTAAAGTTGTCACTTGATCCCAGGTAGAAAAAAAACAAAAAAACAAAAACAAAAACCGATTATTGTTTTATGTTCAGGTTATGGAAAGAAGCTGACAAACATGTTTTATGTTCCCATGTTTATTACTGTGTAATGTGCTGGCTCCTTTGTTCATAAAGGACTTCAATCATCATTTTAAAAAGATGAGAAGTTCATTAACAGTCATTTCACAGTAGCCTGAAAGCTTCCAACACTAAAGGGTCTAAATGTTAAGCCTCATTTATGCAATTGCTTTGCTTCAAGTTTGGATCCTAACTAACATTTAGAATTAAACTAAATCCCAGGTCCCAATTCATTTGGCTTCACAGTTACATATGCATTATAAGTTTGTACACAAGCTTACAATAGATATGTGTCCCAGTATTTTACATAAGTTGGAACTTCGAAAAGAAAATAGCAAAAACTACATACATTTTCCTTATTTGTATCATAATAATCTGAAGTTTGTAATATAGCAAAAATGGCATTGTAGTGAGATTTTTATTTCTATTTAATACACTTAAAATTGCCCTAACAGAATAAAGCAATTTCTAGTTCAATTTGTAACTTAATCATAATAATGTGAGATCTGCATTTATCTTTATAATTTCTTAAGAGGAATGACTATTAAGCACAAATTATAGAGTACTTTTCCTGTTTATTTGCAATTAATTATAACAAATTTTATATATATAGTATTGCTCATAAATTAATATACCACTAACAAATTAAAAAAAAAAAAATCTTCGAAACCCAAGATACCAGGATTTTATAATTTCTAGTATAACATTTTATAATAAAAAACAATACTATTAAGTATAATTTATTACTTAATTTTGTAACAAAACATGGTTATGTAGCAGTTCAAAAATGAATACACCTATAATAGACAATAAAAGGCTGCTGAAATTTTACTTCATTTACTGAATTCAAGTAGTTTGATAATAGATGATACCAAATGATATCCATTTTGATTGTATAGTGTCCAACTAGAAAAATAAAATCCTGATATCTTTGGTTTAAAAATTAATTTTTAAAATTTGTTAGAAGTGTATTTGCTTATTAACAATATTGTATATTATCTTATATATATATATATATATATATATATATATATAGATAGATAGCAATACAACAAATGGCTGCTGAAGGTAGTTTTTAAGCAAAATGATTAAAATTTCATTCAAATCAAGAATTTTATACTTTTTCAGCCATTTTGAGTTATACATTGTTTGCATTAAGAGTTAGACTTTCTGTTAAGCTTTTAGTCACAATTAAAAAATAAAAATTTTTTTTTTTTTTTTAATAAATTCTCTTACAATTTTCTAATTATATTTCTGGTTGCTAAAACAAACTTCCAAAATTACAGCTGAAAAATATTTTTAGTAAATTGCACTATGTTAGATCTTATTTATTTTAAAAATTCTTTCATATTTCTTGAACATTTAGAACAGAAAATGGATTTTCTTTAAGAAAAAAAGAAACAAATTGAACATCAGATTTAGAATGAATTAAATAGCTTATCACATACATTGAAACAATGCATTATAGGAAAATTGAAAATGGTGCCATTTATTACACATTTTCTACTGAACTAATGTAGAATTAAAAGGATAAGATCTACAAATAAATAAGCAAGTGAATTCAGTCACCCAATATTGGCATGATTAAACTAATATTGATTCTGTCACACAGGAGCCCTCCAAGTTAAACATGCATAGAACAAAACAAATGCATTAGAGCAATGCCCATTGCAGTCGTGCAATAGTATCAGATAGATTCTTTTTAAATTATTGTTTTGTGCATGCTCAGCATCTTTAACCAAAAAGAAAACATGCAGAAAAAACATTTCAAGTTCATTACAGACATTAAATCCATTTTGTTTTAGAAATTTACAAAAAGGGTAGGATGCATGGAATGTTAAAGGCAACATTTATTTCAATGGCAGATCAAAAGTAAAAATATAATTTTAAAAAATATTACTGAATGACATTTTTGAGATAATGTTAATAATGCACAAAAAGAAATAGGGAAATTCCGAAATTGACAAAATTCTAAATCCCAAAATATGAACTTTAGCAAAAAAAAAAAAAAAAAAAAATAGTGCAACAAACAAAGCACACACACACTATATATATATATATATATATATATATATATATATATATATATATAAATAAATAAAAGATCTACAAAAAGCTTGAGGCCATACCTAGGAAAAAGAGCATTGCTCATTATTGTTGTGGCAACACAGTACCACATTTTATAAAACTAGAAAGACTAATTAAGATTTTTCTAGCTTTATAAGTGTGTTGCCTTCACAAAAATGTTCAGCTACATTCTTCTTTCTGGGTAAGGCTTAAAACTTTTTGAACAATTCATTCACAATATATATAAATAAAATTTTACACCCAAACTCATTTCCCAATATGAAAGTCAATAATTTTCAGTTTGAATTCAAGGTGACCCTCCTAGTGTCAAGGCTTAGAGAGCCTCATGCTTTGTGTGAGTATTTTATTTTTACTAGCTGAAATGTGCAAACAACAAAGCTTCTACAAAAAAAGTTAATGATATTAAGCATCATAATGGTATTTAAAGCTTTGACTTTTTTTTATACCATTAGGCATTCAAAGAGGAAAAAGTACCCAAAAGATGAAATTGTGTATATGTGAAGGGGAAATGGAATTGAAACAAAGTTATATATATATATATATATATATATATATATATATATATATGCACACTTAAGTTATAACTTAAGTTATCATTATAGGAAATGGAATAGGCAAACCAACTTCAAATTCTGGACAAGACAGTTTGCATTTCACTGGATGCTAATGCCCTTAGGAAATGCATGAATATATCTCTGCTCTACACAGCTATGAGTAAATATGACAGTAGACTGGGTTATACATATATATTGATCTCTTCACACAAAGCTTGCGAAGTCTTCACAAGGTTCTTGAGTTTTTTTTACTGGACACTTGTAATGAAGCAATAACAATTTTTTTCGAATTCCAAAAGTTTAAGAGAAAGATTAACAAACAATACAATAAACTCATTTAGGTGGATTACACAAAAGACATGGATATTTTCATTAATATATAAAGAAAAAAAAGGAGAGAGAGAGAGAGAGAGAGAGAGAAAAGAAAGAACAAAATAGTTAAAATTGGTTATTTCAGCGTCTACTTACTGTCATTGATATGCCTAGTATCATACGGTTTGTCCAAATCAGATTCATCTGATAATTCTTGGCCAATGTCCTGGTCAGTGTAAGGTGGCAGTTCATCAGTGTGCTCACTGGAGGTATTGTGTGTATTCTCAACAAAACCATTTGTATAGGGTCCATCTGAAAATATAAGGAGAAACTTGTTTATTCAAAAACTTGCAGTATTAATAATGTGGAACTTGGAACAAATTTTGAGCCAATAAAAAAAGTTAGGGAAGAAATATTGAAGCTAACATGTGGAATGCTAAGCAGAGAAGAAAGTGAGAAAATTTGTTAAACTAAGAAAGAGAATTGTGCATATGATCACACCTTAATTCAATGAATTTTCTAAATCATAATGAATTTTGATAAGTATTTTCTTTCTACCTTAATTTTTTCCTTTGCAACTCACTCAGAATATTAATCTACAACAATGAGGAAACTGGAAATTGGAAATAATGTGTGAGCTCTTGGTGGGATTTGAACTGATATCCCTTTATCTCACTGGTTTCCTTACTGACATAGATTGATAGTCTGAGTGAGTTTTGACAAAAAGCTTCAAGAAATCATCTATTGTTGATATTGCTGAGTGAATTGGATCCCTTGTATTTTTTTGCAAGCAATTATATGGTTTCAAGTTATTATTCCAATTCAATAATAATGATTTGTTTGCACATAGTTATATGGTTTCAATTACTTTTATCTAATACTAATAATATTCAAACACCTCTATTTAATCCATAAATGTAATCCTAACAGATACTACCAGTCCAGGTTACAGTAGATTTGGGGAATAAGGGTAATGAAGGAGTGATTTTGCACTCTCCAAAGAGTCAACTCTATCTTGCATATAAATTACTATTGAGGAGTGAGTTTGATCCTCACCATGACCTGGTGCCAAGTCTAAGCTATGCTTAGTTTTTTTTTTTTTCACCTTCCTATAGGCTACCAAAACACAGCTCATGAATTTGATTCCTACAGTGTACTCCTAAGCTTCTGGCCTTGTTCCAAACTAAGTTAAGTTTAGTAAATCTGTGCTTGAATTTTGGCTAGAAAAGCTGATATTTTAAAAGCTGGGGATCATGGGTAGACTGAGTTGTTAGGCAACTGGGAAGTTTACAAGAGGCCCAAAGCACCAAGAAATCCAAGTAGCACAAGTCCCATTTCTTGAGTGACCTCAAATGTTATTCTATTAATATAGTTGACTAGTTATGTTTATAACTCTACAGCATAAGAAATAAATACGCCAATAGATTTTTCTATATTGTTTAGAGACTTGGAGCTTTAGAAATAAATGTTGGATTAAGATTGTAGATATCTGTATGAAATAGATGGTAATAGGAGAAGGGTTAAGAGGACCAATGATATGTTTTTTGTTCTGGAGCCCAGATCACTGTCAGTCTGCTCCCTACAAGAAATCTATTGATTTGTTAGGCAAATGCATTTAGATGTCTTTTGTGATAATAGTTTGCCATTCTAACATCAGGGCCAATGAATTCTAGTTGCAATCAGAATCAGGATGTGCTTGTCACCAAGTCACACAAAAAGAAGCAAAACAAAAGGGAGGAATGTAATGTCTCTTACTTTTATTCCACAAAAGAGCAACTGATTCTGCAGACTTTAATTTCTAACTGATAAAAGATTTAAAGCAAATGAAAGAGACTCAGATATTGAATTTCTAATGCAAATGTTGTCTTCCTCATATTTAACCTCAGTTTTCCACAATCCATTAGAGGGAATGATAGTACTAGTTGTTTGTTTAGTAACAACTGACATATTCATTTCTTGTTTGTTACTATCTATCTTGGTATTGAATTTAGATTGTACTAAAATTAAGTAAAAAATACATGCTACCAGAAGGAAGCTTTTCTGCAGATATTCAAGTACAAGGTATTTAAGAAAAATTGATATTTTGAAATCAAAGTGCTTGAATAATTCCCATTCAAATAATCTCACATTTTAACAGCACAAGTAGAAACAACTTAAAATTCTATGTTTAATGCTTTATATTTTTAGGTATAGAAATGCCAAAGAAAATGCATTTAAACATTAAACAAAATTCTGAGTGGTTTCAACACATGCTGGTAAAATTTGAGATTATTTGAATGAGAATTGGTCAAGTTATTAGATTTTGAAATGATATCAATTTTTTAAAATACTCTATATCTGATTATTCAAATTTGACTGGGTCTAGCTGGTAAAAAATTCTTCTAAAAGAGGCAAGTCAAAAAGGTTAAACAAAATTTTAAATATCAAGAAGCCCAAAGAATATTAGATCTATATGCAGGTAAAGAGGGATCATTATTCTGTCAGCTTTGAACAAAATGAGACTGAGAAAATAATGTCAAACTGAAGTAGTCATTGAACACCTGTGGTGCAATTTGTGCAGAATATGTAAAATCAATGAAACATGAGTGGAAGATTTTTGCTAATTAAAGAACGAGCAGCTGAGAGTGCAATTTTGGTAAGGAATCAGAAGTGTCTTTCTCTTAAAAATCTATCTAAAGTAAAAAAGTGTAAAGAAAAAAAAAGGTGGTTTGGTAAAGAATTTGCCTCTTTGACTTGAGCTCAGGCTAGACACAAATTTTTAACAGAAAGCATCAACTCCTGCACGGTACCAGATAAAAAAAAAATAACTGAATAATAAGTAGATCTAGTAACTGTCTGACTTTTATATTCCTATTCTATTTGCTCTTTATGATACTGGCCAATCAGATTGTTTTAAAAGTATATATATATATATATATATATATATATATATATATATATATATATATAAAACTTTTTGAAAAGTATATATATATATATATATATATATATATATATAAAACTTTTTGAAAAGTATATATATATATATATATAAAACTTTTTGAAAAGTATATATATATATATATATATATATATATATATATATATAAAACTTTTTGAAAAGTATATATATATATATATATATATATATATATATATATATCAGGGGCGGAGACGGGACTAGTGCTACTCGTGTCCG
Source organism: Sepioteuthis lessoniana (assembly GCA_963585895.1). Classification (NCBI taxonomy): domain Eukaryota; kingdom Metazoa; phylum Mollusca; class Cephalopoda; order Myopsida; family Loliginidae; genus Sepioteuthis; species Sepioteuthis lessoniana. Next base: position 60,884,103 of record OY757915.1, read on the forward strand.
GCACGACCAATAACTCGATCAATGTTATTCAAAATGGATTAAAAATCATCCATTAATTTCAAGGAAACATACTTAGTCTGATCTCAATTAAATTACGTATCTATTCAAGTTTCGATAACTAAGTAGCCAAAAGTTCATAAATATATCTGGGAATAATACAACGATGCTGTTTTGAACGGATGGTCTTTGTCCGGCCACCGTCAGATTCATTGAACATCCCATAAAATCGGCTATAATGTTGAACACGCGCAAATCTGTGCCGAGCACTAGACCCTTATAATAACAGTAATGTTAGAGAAATCCGCTTTTGGCTGTAGCCAATAGCAAGAGCAACCCAAACACAGTGCTCAAAAATCTTAGCACATTCTGACTGCTACAGCTGTCTTGGGAAGAGGGAGAGGGACCGAGAGAGAGAGAGAGAGAGAGGGGGGGATAGCAGATTATAGCCATCCTGACATCATCATCATCGCTATGGTAAATGTGGGTTAAACGGTGTGTTTTAATTCGTTTTTTCACTAACAGATCTCTATTTCTTTAATGAATGTTGCATATATTACATTCTGTAACTAAAATTTGTTTATTTGAATACATTTTCAACAAATAATCTTTATTTTAAGCGAAATTGAAACTACTAGCTGTGTCTGTGTATATTGTCATCAATTTCTTTATTCTAATAAACATATTTTTCTCGTCATAGTAATGAACATCTCTTTTCTTCTTAACTTTTGAAAGGAAAAAAAATTATCTTATCTACTGTATTAACAAGACTACAAATTATATAGATTGATTGTTTACAAAAAAAACACCATGCAAGGTACGTTTGTCAATCTTTGCTATACAATGGAGAATCACGCAATAGCAACTATGATGACTTACTTTGGGTCCATGGACCACGGGTTGGGAACTGAAGTTGACAGAGGGCGGGGGGCACGAGTAGCAAAAATAGGCTAGAGTTGCCACTGATATATATATATATATATATATATATATATATATATATACACACACACACACACACACACTACGAGAGGGAGGCTTTAACCTTGTCAGTAGCTTAAAATATACTGACAGGAGCCTCTACAAAGAATAAAGTCCATCTTATTTGTTGTTCTTTCATACCCAGGACACTTAAAAGGGTTCTATATAAGAGTCAAAATTATTTGTATTCAATAAGACTGTGCGAAAAAAAACTCCTTTTAAACAACTACACAAAAATGTAAATATAACCATACAGTGAACACAATTCCCTGACCTCTAGTCATAAAATAACCTGAGATGAGTTGACATTCCATTAAAATCAATCAATCAGAGGGAGGCTTTTCTGGAAATATTCAACACCAAGGGGATCTATGATTCTTAAAGTTTATAGTCTAGTACAAAAAAAAAAAAAAGAAAAAGAAAAGAAAAAAGAGCTCTGGCCCTAAACTGCATTTGATGGTGAGGCTCCAGTTATAAAAAAATCACTATTTTTATAAAAATACATTTTTTTCTTAGGTATTTATTGTTTGTATGCCTCAACCTATTAGAGAGAATATTAGTTGTTAGCTAACTTCTGGACAGATCTCATTTTCTTCCATTTTGAGTACATCAATAAAATAATCCAACAGTGATCAATAGCAATTCAAGAAACCATTTGAAATTAGTAGCCTTTTCATATGTATGTATTTAGGAATATTGGGGGTTCCAGGCTTGAAAAAAAAAAGAGGGAGGGGAGGATAAAATCAGAATGTTAATAATTTTTTAGTAATCTCTTACTCTTAAAAAGCTCTCCTCTTAACTTTGACCTAGCATCCTCAAATATTCATATAAGAGTCTTTGCATTAAGTTTCATGAAGAGATCTTCCCTACCACCTTTTGCCTAATAAATAACATATTTGAAAGATATATTGCTACAGGCACTCCTGAGAAACATTACAAATAAAGCATTAAAAAAGATAAAAATGTTTAATTTGTAAACAAAAATCTTATGCAGTCATGTTGTCTGTACAAGTTCCTGCTTACTGAGAGGAAAAGAAAAACAAACCAATATTTATCTTTGGCAAAGACGTTATGTGCATTACAGAGAAAACTCTGGTTGCATTGAAGGCCTAGGAGCATGGCGTCAAGTAAGTGCAAATAAATCCGCGCCTGAGAGGGAACACGAGTTAACTGGTTGAAACAGACATGTAAATGTAAGAAAAAATTGGCAGCAAAAATATTGATGGTTCTAAAACAGTCTAAGCTGTTAAACTTAAAACCAAAAGAACTCTTGTAATTTATGTCAAGAATTTAAAGACAACTTTACCAAAAGTTTAGTCTTCAGGCAGACATCTAGGTTTTTTACAGCCCATGCAATTATTATGCTTGAAAAACACACAATATCAAAGTAGATTTTTAGCACTTGCAAATATGATTTGGAAGCTAGAACAGAAATGTAAAGTGGTTTGGTTTCTTTGTTTATTTCCAAAATCAGTGTTATCAATATGTCAGTCTACTCTAAGCATCTTTGTTATAATGGAGAGGTACTGCATCAGAGTCAGAATCACCAGCACCAAGCTTATAATTTTTTTTCCTTTACTGTATTCTATTTAAAGACAAGAACTTGAGTGAAGAAGACAATATACAGTAATGGGCACCTTAGTGGTTAGCAAACTAGGCTAGCAGGTTAGCAAGTCTGGTTTTCATGAGATGCTTCATACTTCTGGATTTTTGCTAGACTAAGCTAAGCTTTTACAACAAAGTCTGAAGTTATATCCTTGATGTAAGATTGGTGATACTCATTACTAAAGATTTACTGACATGAAAACTACTTCAAAATTTGAACCAATGCCAATGGTCTGTAAATATCCCTTTGCTCTCAGTTATGTCATATAAGATATACATGGAATATCAGTGAGTTGGCATAAGTAGGTCTGTTCATAGTTGAATGATAGAAAAAGTAAATTTATAAGTAACAGGTGGCTATTACTGACCTTTTTCCACCTCCATCTTTTAAAAAATCTTTTCTTTTATCATAGTTTCAGATGCTTTGGTTGGTTAGTTTTATGACATGTCAACCTAATAAGAGTTAACATGACAAAGTCAGTCATTTCTTTTAAGCAATTATTGAGTTTCAACTAACTAATGATAAAAAACCATTTGTAAATGATTATAGCTTCAAGTAACTATTCTTAAAGTGATTTTCAGTTATATGATATAAAGTATTCCTACCTAAAACTAATAATAACAAAAAAGACCTACTTGACCCGTAGGTGCTACCCTAACAGGTACTACAACTCTGGGTAAGAGTGGAGCTGGGAATAATAGCCATGAAGAGATGACTTCAAACTCCACAAAGATCCAGAGATCTGGAGCTTCACTTTTTTAGGGTTGGAGGGGTCTTACTCCTCTGCAAATGATGCAGTCAGCATATTCTAAGCTCCACAAGCAAAATTGAAAATGACTAGATGTTTAAAAAAAAAAGTTTAATGTCATAACTGTAATTCATTTGCTCTGAAATTTAAAAGACCCTCCCCTGCAAAAAACAAAATATATAAAAAAAAAAAACAGGTGAACATCCTCTAAATGCAATAATTTCATAGTTTTTACCAGTGGTTATTGGTTTTGATATTTTTGTTTTACCAGTGATTGTAGGTTTTAACAAATACAATTAAATTTAAATTAATGTTAAATAACTATTATACAATAAATTAATAAACTAATAACAATTGTCATTTGTAGTATTATTTTTTATTTGATTGAAAATGGCTTATTCACATGTATCTTAAACAGACATTTTAAATGTCTATGAAAAATGTCAAAGAACGACACTGAAAACAAGTTTTTGTTTTATTTTGATAGATTTACGCTTAATATCCTTTTAAAACTTGTACATATTGTTTAAAAATGATAAAATAGCAGTAATTATCCATTATTTTTGAACATCCTAATTAAAGATGAGGAGATGATCAAAAATATGGATTCCCTCATCATTTAGTCATACTCTTGAAATAAAATGAACTGGGAAAGATTATATAAAACAAAAAAACTTTTAGATAAATTTAACCAAGCTCTCTTTCAACTTCTTGTTAATAACAATCAGTTTTGTTATGAGAGGATGCTGAAAAGTTTTCAGCCTGACCAAGAACAAAATACTATTCTGCATATTCATCCTGAACTTTAACACACTTGGTACATTGTTTCACAAGTTTCTTTAACTGTTCCAATAAAATTTTAAAAAGTCATTCCCTCTTGGTTTGGCCAAGGACTTATAAGCACCCTTTATATTTCATATGCATATATTCTCTTTCTCCTTTAAGTTTAGGAGTGAAAATTTAATGCTATTCATGTTAAGATATTTGATTTTTTTCAAAAACTCTCTCAAAAAACTAAGAATGTGAATGTTTATGAAGCACTAAATTTGTATTTCTTTGCAATACATTTTTCTCACAGACAAAAAGACAGACAATTTAAAAAAAAAAATTATTAGTCATTATCATTAATTCTAATGAGTATTTTCTTTTATAGTTTTTTTTTTTTATTGAAACTCACTCAGTACATCATTTATTTCTATGACAGTGAAAAACACAGAGTATTGAAGACAACAATAAAGGATAAGCTCTCAGTGAGAAGCAAACTCACAAACTTTTATCTTAAGGAAGTTTGGTTATCTTTGAAGCCAATTACATTACAAGAACAATTTATATCAAAGAAGTGTAACTCATAGCAATAAAAACAATCAATACATTATCTTTAATCTTGTTAATACTATTTTCATTGTTGCTTTTATACACTAGTAATGTTAATGTTATATTTTGTTTGTTTGTTTTGTTTTTTTTTTTTGTTAGATGAAGACTTGTTAAACATTACTACTCTCAGTTTTGATAAGCTTAAGGTGAGATGAGTCTCACTGAGAGCTTACCCTTTACTTTTGTCTTCAATATTTGCTGTTCATCAATATCAAAGGAATAATAATGAGTAAGTTTTGATAAAAAGCAACTAAAATTAAGAGAGAAAATACTAATCCAAATTGATAATAGTAATACATTTTTAAAAAAAAATGAAAAAAAAATGGGGTTCTAGTTTGTGATGATGTTCAAACATTGACACAAAAGACAATAAAATAGAAAGAAAACAATAAACTTACTTTTCAGCCAGTTAAAAAAAAAAAAAAAAAAAAAAAAAAAAAATCACCATTCTTCGACATACACATATGGTCTGACAGACATCTAAAATATTTTTGTTAGGAAACAATCATACATACAAGTGTTATCAAAAAGTATTAATTCTGAACCTTTTAATTTAAATGAAGACATGTGGTTGGCTGAACAATTTATAAAATAAAGTAATGGTGTCTAGGCTAGTCAGTGTCAATTTAGAAGAACAAAATGAAGCTAAGATATATGCTTTTTGAGCAAAAATGTTTTTGTATGATTCAGAATCAATAGTTATTTTGAATACACCTGATACACAACAAAACATTCATGCAACATTCAAAGCACAAGTATCAAGCGTCTCAGTCTGTTAATATATATATATATATATATATATATATATATACACACACACACAAACAACAGAAACAGGTCCACCCAACATACATGCACATCTAAAGTTAAGATAGTAACACAACTACAAGACAATAACAACATCTACACAATCAAGACAAGTTACAAGACCTAAACAATTAAGAATAAAACAATGTTGACATATTCAACACTTGGTAATGACAACACTCAAAACAGTTACAGCATGACTCTCAGATGTAATTAGCAACTAAACATAAAAGCAAGGCTGACATAAGAACTAAATGTTAATATACTACAAGTTATAGCTTTACAAGTTAGAATTCACTGCAGATAGATAGATTCTGTTATTTGATATCATATCTATTAAGTGGCAGCTCCATGGATAGATCAACAGATAAAAATACAAATATCTGAAGTTCTATATTTTAAGCCGAAAAGAAAAATATATACTGATGTAAAATAAACAGCAACACCCTGAGGGGGACAATACTGATTTAAACTTGGGTTTAGTACAGGCAAACTAAGAGATACTATATCTTTAGGCAAAATTTTTGAGGTATGGAATAATGTATCACAGGATGGTACAAACTTATGCATACAATGGTACAGGTTTGTGGTAATGCTAAAGGAGGGTATATAATATCTGAGTACTGTTCAAACATCCCTTATTTTAGAACCTGTATTATCATTTACTCTAATCTAGCTATATTACCTCCATGTTTAATCTTAAACAAAATGAAGCACATAATCAGGATGTTGTAATTTAATTTTCTGTCAGTGTATATATGTTAGCACTGTTATTTCTATGACTTACATAGCACCATGTGTTATATATTAGTAGAAAGCATTTTTTGATTTATTGCCTTGTATAAAGAAAAGATGATTGAAAAGTGGCAGATATAACATTTACGTAAGGAGAAGGAAATGAAAGAAAGACAGACAAAATGAGAGATAAATCCCCTGCTCAAAAATCTATCCAACAGAAATTGTCCAAATCTTCTAGAAGAAAAAGGATCAAAGCCATATCTGTTCAAGAATAAATAACCTTACAAAATGAAAATTGCAGTATTTTTAGAACTCATTTTTCAGAATAAAGATTAAACTAAAAATCAAAGTTGATATGGAATACTTAATTCAAGTCAATTATTACCAAAATAATTTGTAGCCCCACCTAAAAAAAAAGAGATATAATAGAATATTCTCCTCGTCAGTGTTAAACAGATTTTAATTTATCTACCTAAAAAGCAAAACATACTTAAAAAGTAAAATATAAAAAAAACAAAAACTGTGCAACTTTTAAATAACAGACTACAACATTTTATAGGAAATAGTGATATAGAAATGTGTAATTCTCAAGTAGGTGCACAAATACAGGCTGGATATGCAGAGCCTTGACTCAGATGTTAAGAACTCATCTGATTGGCTGTATTATTGCGAAGCAATAGTCATAGAGAAATGAGGGATTCCTAACCAGAATTCAGGCCATCCAGATATATGTACTTCTAGGAAGCAGCACAAATACTTGCTGAATGCACAAGGCCATAGTTCAGATGTAAAATTGGCTAGGCAATAGTGATATAGAAATGAGAATTTAGGTCCCCTGGGTATATGCACTTACGTAAATGTAAACTTATCTATTTTTTTATTAGTTTCCAGATGATTAAAAATAAAACATTTTCACTTTTTAATTCTACTGCTACTATCTTGAAAAGATGCTATTAAGAGTTTTACAAGTTTGTATAATATGATGTGTTTATTTATCCAACTCCTCTGTGACACAAGGTCAATTTTTAAGTAGAGTAAAGCTAGTTTAAATTTAAAGTTTTTCTTCTCTTAAACAGGTTGCCTAAAGAAGGATAGAGAATCCAGTCTGTCCTGCTATTTATTTATAGCTGGAAGAAGAACAGATGAATTCATGTCTTTCTCAAGGGCATTAGCACAAAGTGAAATGCTAACAGCTTTGTGCAGGAATTGAACATGGATAGCAGATTCCATTTCCTATGACAATTACTCTTACACTAAGCATGGCTCTTGTATGATGTGATGTGATGTGAGACTAATTAACCATGAAACCAAATATCAAACCAAATATCAAATTAACCATGAAACCAATATCAAACTAGTTCCTGTCGACAAGGAACAGCTGGAAGGAGAGAAAAGTAAAAGAGATTAAAACGGTGTGATAACAGTCTAGCTTTATTGATCCATTTAGAAAAAAAGGAAGGAAAAGAGATGCTTGTGAAACAGGAGACTTTGCAATATTTACTTGGAAATAATAAAAGAATGTAGATATCAATAACAGGTAAGATTTACAAAAAACTCTTTTAAGAAAGTATTTTTTTCTGCTGTGTTATAACAACACTTGACAGGAAGCAGAAAATAAAACCAAACAAAAAAGCCACAATATAAAAGAAAAGAGAATTTTTTTTTTAAATACCCAAAATTAAAAGCTGGCTTCCATTGACAATAAACCAGAGCAAATAAAATGAAGGACTCATCTCAAAACAAGAGTCACAGAGAATAAAAACAAACAAGACATTTTACATATGCAACTTTTCATCACTCATATCTAATATTCAAATCAATAACTCTTAGGACTAAGAGATTCCTCAGTCAGCAGGACATTGTTCAAGTTTATACATTTACAATTTTCTGAATAACTCTGCCACAAAGACTAAGTATTGAGCATTTCCTGGAGAATGAGAGAACAATCAGCATCTTAAAGTAGTGTGATGATCACTATGTTGATAAAATGATATACCACATTTTCTGGCATATAAGACACACCCAAATTTTAGCAGGCCCATCCAGTAAGGAAAAAACTTTCCTCAATCTTTACAGTACCTCCCCTCTATCTGGTTATTTTGTAGCTTCTTATCTACATATGCACAGATATTACCTACTATCTTTAGAATCTTTATTTTAGAATTGAACTACTGCAGGACTCTTAGATGAATACAGCTGCACCAGAACTCTAAAAAGGACTATCTTAACATGCCATCTTGATTAAAAAAAACCTTATCAAAATATCATCTGTATTTCTTTGGAGGAGACACATGTATATGTTCTATAAGGTACATACTATGTCATAGATAAGTTATCAAAATCTTACAACCAGGGTGGAGAACATGCAAATTTCTAAACCATCAAGTGCAGCCTTCCATGGCCTCGTCAAAAGATCAATTAAAATCAAGAACCTCAATTTCAGAAACTGATATCACAATACTTTTGTGCTTGGTAGAGGAGTTGTCGTGTCTCTCAACAACAAAAAACTGCGATGTCTGACCAGTAGTTGATAAATTTTAATCCGTCCTTTAAACATGAAAAAGGTTCTTGCTGGCAACATACTATAATTTCTTATAAAACTAGAAAAATCTGAATTAGTTTTTCTGGGTGAGGCTTAGAATTTCTGAATGACCCTCATAAAGAAGCTAATCTTAAGCTGACTCTTGATTTGAAAATTGAACTTATAAGATCCTAAAGATTTTTTAAGAGGTCGGTGTGGGGAGAATGTGCCTTATATTAAGAAAATATGGTAATCAAGATTTCATTTTTTTATTGTCATACACCCTACTTCTGACAAATATCGACAATAGAATTCTTTTGAATATTTGTTTGAAGTAATGTATGATTTATCTTACTGAATCAAGTGGGCACTTAGATGGTGAAATGCTGATATTATGAATCATTATAACTTAGAATGTAAAATTTGATGCTTTTATTATTTTGTTTACAAGCTTCTAGATGTGTCAAAAACATTTATCTCTTGAGTTACCATAAAGTTCTAACTAGCAGAGTTAAGAGATATAAGTAAAAATAAAAAGATCATAACCCACATTAATCTATATACACTTGGCAATAGTTTTTAATCAGTGAATATCATAAAAGAATTAGTGCTTTGTGAACAAATAGCATGCAAAAAAGAAAAAAGGGGTTAAAACCTGTAAGAGTCAATTACCAAGGCAAACAAGGAGACCAAAAGAATTTCAATAGTTTGTAATAAAATTAAAAAGTAAATGCAAGAAGTCATTTTATTAAGCTTATGAAGTGCATGTGGTGTAATGGTTACTGTCATAGGAAATTGAATTGGTGACTCAAGTTCAAATTCTGGACAGGGTTGTTTGTGCTAATGCCCTTGGGAAATACACAAATTCATCTCTTCTCCTTCAGCTAGGGGTAAATAATAGGACACTAGAATATTTTGCCTTGGTCTGGTAACTGAACTAGGAGAAGGAAAACTGAATTCAAACCAGCGGTACTTTGCTTAAAAATTGACTTTCTATCACATTCTGGCCGTGACAGAGTGGTCAGATAAATACATACTAAACTTAGTTTAGTTTAGCACAAAGCCATGAATATAAGGCTTAGCTTGATAATCATTATATTTCGGTTACCCTAAGTAAAGACAAGTATAAATCATATTGAAACAGAACATAAAACAGTTCCTGTTTAACTGCAAACCCTTGGTTACAATGTATGACACATGGCCAATTTAACAAGGGAGCTGATGGGCGTATGTATGGGGAAAACCTATAAATGACCCCAGGCTTTGCAACTGATGTAACATTGGCATTAGACTATTTTGATCCCTCCCCACTGGTACAATGGGGGAGGTGCTGTGAGAAGGTTGGAATCTCCAAAACCAAATTCACTTCATTTTTTATTTTGCCATGTCCTGTTCAAAGACAAGAGCATGAATGAAGGAAACAAACAGATACCACACTTTAAAACCAGTCTGAATAGCTTGGTTTAAAAATAGATTAGTTAATTTTAAAAATTTTTTTCATTCTTTAAACCTCCTTGCTTGTGCATCATTAGTATCAAATGTTCAGAGAATGACAAACTGTTTCTTAAAAATTTTTAAAGTAAAACAATTAACTATTTAGATTTTTAACAGACTTCATAGTTAAGCTTTTGAAGACTTAACTCTTTGGACTTCAGATACTCTGTATGTGAACTCATCAAATTTACCCCTAAGCTAAAAAAAAAAAAAAAAAAATCTTTAGTCTAGGGCATAGATCTTTTAAAGCTATCTCATCATTACATTAAAAGAAAGGAATTGATGGGTGCTGTATTGAGCCTTTTATTATTAGTATCTGAAGTGATCTTTCTAAGCCTAAAATGTTGGTCTTACAGTGTATACTAGAATAGAGCTCAATTTTAAAAAGTTTACAGGCTCCAAGGGTTTGAAAGCCAAGCTATTTTGATTTTTAGAGAATTTCATATCAGTTGGTCAATCATATTTGCAAACCTGTTAATGCTTATTTATTTATTTTTTAAAACTATATTACACCTTTAAAATTTATACTTTAATTCATTAAAAAAGAAGTAAAAAAAAAAAAAAAAAAGAAAGTAAAATGATAAATAAAATATTACTCAACGTTGAATTAATTTCCTAGTATCAGTTGATAGAAGAAAAATATAACCTGTCAGAATAGTTACTAATATTTAGTGTATGAAATTATAGCATCTCCTTTTTTTTTTTTTGATAATAAAAATTGTTTCATGAGAAAATGTTTTTAAAGATAGTTTGAAAAGATAACTCAAAATGTACATTATTATTTTAATGAAACGTTTGCAATCATTTACAATTATATTTAAAGTAAAGAATTGTAAAAACCTAACTAAATTATAGTCATTCAATGAATATTTTGTGAGAATATGAGTACAATTCAAAATGGTGCCAAAAGAAAAAAAATGGATGGAAAAAACCCATAGTAATTTTGGAAAGAAACTAAAAGAAAAAAAAAAGGACAGAATTCCACAGATTTAGTGTTATTGCTTAAAGAAAAAAAAAAGAAGAAAAGAGAAGCATTGTGTATTTTACGTATTTCTTCATTTTTGATCAAGTGACATAACCAATTTTTTTAATCATCTTAACTAGTAAGATATTAAATCCTTATTTACCAAGTTTAAAATAACACTAAAACAGTAAAAGTGAAAAACATAATCTAACACGGGGTAAGATTCAAAAAGAAAATTTCTTGAGGAAAAGTTTTTCAGAGTACAGATAAAATAGAAACATTTTAGTATGAGAGGATTTTTCAGGATATTATAAAAGAAATAATAATCAAGTCTGTTTTATCCATTCCAAATGTTTGTCCAATACATGGACTAAATAAGAATTTTCTAAATTTCTATTTATCCACAAATACAATAAAAATAAAATAATATTAATAAAATTTATTACATTAATTATTCCTGTTACAGTCAAAAATAAGTAGAAGATTTTAGAAAACTGACAAAGAAAATGAATTCTTTTCTCTAGTTCAGATTAAAAGTGCAGTAAGGATAATTTAAAACCAAACTTTTTTAGACCTTATTTTTCCCATGCAAGTATCACTGGTAAACAAAAAAAATTTTGGTAAATGAACCAACCTTGCTTTACAGCACTTTTAACCTGAACTACTAAGTTCATATACCTTGATTCATATCAACATCTCTGAATTTTTCTAATATTATTGATAAAATTGGTGATTCAGTTGTTCAATATATCATATTAGTTGTTACTTGATAAAATTAAAAAAAGAAGTCCATGAATATATCTGAATTTTGATGAGATGATTTTTTATTTTTATTTTAGAAAATAAACTAAATAAAATATCTAAAAGTATTTACATATTTGTATTGTTTAATATATATTTAAATTTCAATGATTATTTCTATTCTATTAATAATTTTACAAATGTCATTGTCATGGTAACATAATGCTTGCTCACTTCAAGTGACAGTGAACATAAAAAGTCACCAGAATTGAGTGCCTTGCATAGAATAATGATTGGCTTTTACTGATAATGAGTTCAATCCTCACTAGGCAGCCTATACTTTTGGAACACTATATATAGAAATTGTTTTATGTTATATTTTTCAATTTTGTGGGGAAAAAGGGGTTTTCACAATATGAAAAAAAATGCACCAAAATTTAATTTTTCTTTTTCATCTAAATTTGAGATGAGAAGTGTTGTTACTATTATTCACCAATTCTTTCATTTCAGTTTAACTTTTGGTCAATTTACCTTCTTTTGCTTTTTGGTAGGGGAGAAGGTTGTTACTCAAATACTGATTGCTTTCAAGAAGGTAAAAAAAATTCACTTGATCTACTCTCTTAGTTATTGCTATCATCACTTGATCAAAAATATCACAAATAGAAAACAGAAGATGGGGCAAGGGGGTGGGTATAAAAGTTTTGGCTGTTGGCTTTTATTTACACAACACACCCTTTTGAATTGTGCATCATTTGCAGCAAGTAGACAACACACATGCAGTTAATACTTACACCCATTTGGCATGCTCGATTTCTTTTCATTCAGTCCATACATAGACAGATTTCCATCAACAGTATTTACGTAGACCATACCTGGGTTATCGTAACCCTGTCGACCAGCAATACCATTCGGAACACTTCCATTTGACATATGGGGATAGCTGTAACAAAAAAACAGAATGTATTAAGATTGAATTAAAATTAAACAGGAAATAACTAACATGAAATTATACCAACCAAAAACAGATTTCAACAATTTCAATCCTAGTTTACTTTTAGAATAAATAGAATAACCACTTTTCTCCTTAAATTGAGCAGCTTGTGAGGTGTAATGATTAGCAATGTAACCATTGTTAGTGAATTTGATTCTCACTTGAAACCAAACTAAATTAAAGACTAACGTTCAAGTCACACAGGAAGCATTGGTTCACCTCAGAATACTGAAGTTAAGTAGCAATGAGTGCTTTCAGTTCTGAGGTGGATGACCTCTTAGGTACTTTCAGCAAACCAAGGTTTGGGAACCAGACGAAGCAAAGCATAATAAACAATACCTGAATTGTTGTTTAAAAGCACTATTCTGGTAAGAAGGAAAAAAAAAGGTCAAATCAAACATTGATGTTCTTTAGCTTTCTTGCCATAGGCAACTACTTCATAGAGCCCCTCACAAGCTGAACCTGCAGCTCATTATGTGGGGTTATGCAAGTTTTCCTAACAAAGTTAAACAAAAAAATTATCAAAATCTAAAGAAATCTACTGATGAGCCTACAACTTAACCATCAAATTGCAAATGGTGGAGATGTGAATCAAACCAAACAATACTGACACTTCATGGAACAAATTCCTCAAAATTCCAAGTAATTTTCTTAGTCTAATAAATTATTTTGCCATCCTTCAGGTTTACAAATGCAATATTGAATCATCAACCATTAAGATTAGATTTTCATTTTGCCTTCTATACTCTCTTTTACACTATTATGGCTAACACCACAACTTTATTGACCTCAGCACCTCTACAGGGGTAACTCTGCATAAACAAGCCAGAATTCCATCCTATCAACGTATTCCATCAGTCTAGGTGCACATGTGGGAGGTAAATAGAAAAGATTGTTGAAGTGTGGTACTACATTTATTGACTTTTGTTTGATAAATCCAAAGTCAGTTCAGATGAATCCAAGAGTTCATTAAAGCCCAAATTTGTGATCACAAGGTTTACAGTACTTTAAAAACTACTAGTTAATGTATGACCACCTCATTTTTAAAGCCAAATTATATGATAAAATATCTTATGATAATTGCAATCTCTGCTCTAAAAATAACATTATTTTTTAATGTTTTAAAAGCCATTGTATTAGTGTGGTCTACAATGATTTGAAACAGATAAACACTTAATTATTTCAAACAAAGATACTACAGCAAAACAAAAGCCCAAGGTAAATATGATGAAAATATATTTAGAAGAGGAAAGAGGGAATGAATGTAAAAAGGAGGAAACAGAGAGGGTTGTTTGATAGAAGGAAAAAGAAATAGATTGCAAAAAAATGGACGATAAGAACAGAAAAATATTTTTTTTAATGTTTTAGTCCTTTATATTATTTAGTCTGGCTAAAAAAAAAAATTAAAAAAAATAAAATTCAAACAAAAAAAACAAACCATATAATCATGTGCAAATAAATCACTTCAATATTGTGGGATACTGAAGTATGTCTATTTGGAGTCATACAAGTGTAATTTTAAATATCTGGGTAATTTGAAAAGTTGATTTTCAATGTTTATCATCATTGATATTTCTAATAAGAATTTTCTATATTACTCAAAAACGGTTACCAAACTTTGAGAAAATCTTATTGTTTTGTGTTTTTGATACAACACAAAACTGTGTTGGGTGGTAAGATTCCAGTTCAGGAGTGTGGAGTCATGCCTTTGTTGTCATTACGTTCAGGTCCAATCTGACCTGGAGTGGAAGTATCTGAAAGAATTCTATCACTGGGTTAAATAGATGTTTTAAAATTAACAGTTTATACCAGCAAATTATTTGTATTAATAGTTATTTGAAGTTACAATGGTTTAGGAAGAATTATTATCATTAGTTACTTGACACAACATAATTGTGTATAAATTATTAGTATTAGATAAGGTTTCAAGTATTCCTATGAGCAAATAAATGGTTACACTTGAAGCTATATAACTGTATATAGATTATTTGTATTAAGAATAGTTAATTGAAATATATAATAGCTTACAATTATCATTAATTGCTTGGGAGGGAAAAAAGATGACTTCAGCATTAAATAACCCAACCATTTAGTTTTTCACACTGAGTGGCATATTTCATTCTTCACATGAAACATTGTCAATCATCCTTATTATTCTTGATTTTAACTAACATTTTCTTTCACTTTTTGATTTTAGTTGGTTTTGTATTTAAACTTTCATGGGATACTATTTCAAGTAAAATTGTGATTTCAGACTTTTCTTATTTTTTGTTGAAACAAATGTTTTAACAAAAAAAATAAAATAAAATAAAGGAATAAAAAACCCATGAAAATAATGCAGGTGGTGTTATCATGGCAATGGATTTATGAAAATTCTTAAGATCCAAGGCAAACTTTTCTTTTTTTTTTCTGGTGACATAGTTGGAACTTTGCAAATGCTTTTATAATCAATATTTTTAAAAACGATACTAAAATAAAGCAAAATTTAAAGAGGATTGATGGTAAAGAGAGATGAAGTCAAAATTAAATATGACAAAAATATATTTGAAAGAAGGAATGAATGGAAAAAGGAAGAGATGGATAGAGAAGGTAAAAGAAATAGAAAGAAAAAAATGGTGGATAAGAATATAGGAGAAGGAAAGCGAACCAAGAGGAAAGGGAAAACAAAAACAAATAGTAAGATAAAAAATTTTATTTTTTGAATGCAGTGGCCACTGAAGGAGAAATAAACTGATGGCAGCCAGGAAATAATCATTTTTTATTCAAATCTGAAAATATTTTTTTCTATTAATCTTGCATAATAACTGGAATTTCTAGTTCACTGGATTACAATTCACAGAAACTTTTCTCTCCTCATATTTAAAAGCAGCCATTTTAAATTTATATTTGGTTATAGTTTCTTTACAAGGTGCCTGTTACCTTTTATGCAGTGTTTTGCAGCTATAATATGTAAAAGACAGATGATGAGGTTCAGTTTATTTGTTAAGTTAGAATATTTTATTTTTGGAGTTTTGGAATGGCAGGGACACCTGGCATTGCCTGAGTGGTTGTTTGGGTTTTATGGCATATCAACCTTTGTAAGTTATTTATTGCCTGAGGGGGGAAAATCACTTCAGAGAAAAAAAATTGTTTTAGGTCTTAATATTTTTTTAGTCAGGCTAGAACCGCCCCCCAAAAAAACCCAACTATTTTTTAAATCTAAAACTGACTTCTGGTTTGGTTTGGCTTCTTTGTTTAATGGTATATCAACCTTCATGGGTTATTCACTGTAGATACCATCCTAGAAGAACAGTAGTGGTACTATCTAACCCATAGCTGGAGGGATGGGGGCTCATACCTTTCCCAAGGATAAGATTAACCTCTGGTAACCTCCAGTAATCTTAGAGATCAGTACCACTTACTTCATGTGTCAATTTGTAAACAAGAATGTAACTGTTTAGCAACAATTTGAATTGTGAATGCCACAAACTAATTCATCCTTCAATAAGAAATTGAATTGGATCTTATCCATCTTCCTATTTGTAACGTTAAAAACATTTTTGTATTTCATAGCAAACTTGATATATCAATCTCATTTGCTAGAAGTTGCTTCATTTGACTAAAAACTGCATGTTGTGCTCTTTGATGACATCAAATAATTGTTGAAATTAACTTCATATAATTTTAAGTCCTAACAGGATGTCTTGTCAGTCTTCCTGCCCCCACCCACCAAAATAAGTTAGTCTAGTCTTTTGACACATAAATGGAAGCCTCCAATATTAGAAATTTAGATACACATACTTAAACTTTTTTTTCTTTAGGAATCAAAGAATCTATAGAATTCTATGAGATATTTCAGTTTAAATCTCAAACATTTAAAAAAAAAAATCACTGTATAAATCAGAGGGATGTCTTTCGTTAAAGCTAGGTTCCTTTTTTAATAGCCATATGTTAGGAAAAAAAAAAAAAAAAAAAAAGGATAAAATGCCAGAGAATCAGACAAATCAAATATTCTAACTCTTTAACCATTACAGGAATAATCCAACAAGAATTCTTTTCTGGCATCTTAGTACCTGAAAATAAGGCAATGTGATGTATTGTTGTTTGCACTTGACTAAACAAAGAAAAAAAAAAAAAAACAAATATGGAAGAATTAAGATAAATTTGAGAATTATTATCATTCCAAAAATTATTTGGACAACTGAACTCCTCCTTTGTGTTACTGTGTCTATACTATCTTACCTTATAAATATGGAGATGCTTGTGGTGTAAAGTTATTATTGTGGGAAACGGATACAGAGCTCAAATCATAGCTGAGGCTCCTTGCATTTCCCAGAGTGCAAATACCCTAGGGAAAGGTATGAATCTAACTATTCTCCTTCCAGCTATAGGTAAAATTAGGGTAGACTTTTGTATGGCAACCAGTCTAAGTAAAACTCTGAATTCAAATCTGTTAAATACCACTTAAAAATCAACTGAGCCACATCCTACCCATATATATATATATATATATATATATATATATATATATATACCTAAAGTATCAAAATATTTTCAAACAGTTCAAAATCATTGATAAAAGTTTAATGTAAAGCAGACCATTATCATCAGCTGTGCTGTATGAGAAACTTAGTTATGGTTTTGACCTATTGCAGAAGTTTTAATATTTTATATTTTATACAAGCTCGGTTTTGATTTTGAAGCATAGAACTCTTTTTTATACATTCCGCAGTAAGTATAGGTACAGAGTGTTTAAAATTACTTTGTGTGTGTGTGTGTGTGTTAGAGAGAGAGAGAGAGAGATCCAAAACATAATGACCCTCAATATGTGGCAAGAATAACAACAATTGTAATAATTGCATATATCAGCGTCTGAGGTATATAAGTAGGTAAGTTGGCTTTAAGTACTTCATTTTGATATGTTGAAAGCCACAGTCTTCACCAAATGATGAAGGCCAAATTTCTAAGTTCAGAAGGTTAGGTTTGAGTATTTTTTAAAGTGGTACAAATGGAATGATACTGATATTCAGTTTTAGCAAGTGTACCTTCTCATGAATGTGAATCAATAAGTCTGCAAACTGACCAGTAATTTTGATGAATGTTTACCACTATAACATTAACAAAGAGATAATATTGAAAAACAAATATTTGAGGTGTATCTATGTATATAAGAAAACTAAGTGGGTCATGAAAAAAAAAAAAAAACTGGTTAATTGATTTCATTAACAAGGAATACTATTTTATTTGAATTAGCATAGAAGCAAACATTAAAAATACTGTGAAGTTTTTTTTAAATTAAAGTAATTGTCATTAAATTTCATTAATTAAAATTGAATACTTACTTGACTTCATTTCCGTACTGTTTTACTGCAAGAAGAAAAAAAAAAAAAAAAACAGATTAAATCATTTTCTGTTTACAAGTATTAAAATTCATAGTATAGATTTCATTATATCAGTCACAATTTAATAATGTCCATGAATTACAATCTTTCTTGTTATCAAATAATTAGATGCTGATTATCAATTTTTGATGAGTCTATCATCTTATTCCCACTAATTATCATAATTAGCATTACTTACTGATATTATATACAGATTGTAAGATTGTCATTAATAAAAATGACCGTCCTTTATTTTTTTAAATAAAAGTCAATAATAATTCATATTCAAAATACATTTCTTTTATTTATTCATTAGGGTTACTGCCTTGTTTACATTAAGCTCAGGTACAGGGTATCTGTGAGCCAAGGAGTTATGGGTTCAAAATTCTATCAAGTCTGTTAAAAATCTAAATAGTAATTTTTTGTTTTTAACAGTTCATTATTCTTTGAATATTTGATACTGACAGTGCATAAAAAAGGAGATTCTAAAATTGGGGAGGGGGGTTGACTAATCCATTTTTAAAACCAGATTATTCACGCTAGATTCCAAGTGTGGTTTCTCTTCATCTTTCTCAGCTGGATATAGCCAAATAAAAAGGCATTGTCCAGGGATTCTATTAGGCCATTTTTTTGTCTCAAATCTCCAAACCATTTCATTTAGCATTTCTCCCTTGTCCACACAGTCTAGATTTTAAAAAAACTTGGTCTCAGGTTCTCCCTATTGCACTTTTAACCTGGACTGATAGGACTGACCAACAGATACTTATCATAAAGTAAAGTTGGCGACTGTAGGTAAGGGTGCTCTCCCCTACACTGAAGTGTAGGGGAGGGCACTACTCTTTCCCCTGGATTGCTCCACTTTACCCTTGATACGTACTTTATAAGGCTGAGTGTTAAGCACAGAGGTATCAAGTACCAATTTATAAGTCTTTGGTATGACTTGACCTGGGATTGAACCCAGGTCTCCTGGACCATTGGCGAACACTCTACCCACTCGGCCAATGATACAATAAATAATTTATAAGCAAAGAATTAACTGTTTGGCATCAGATTCTGTTTACATAGACAAGCAATAGCAGTTCCCATTATATCAAAAATAAAAGCTGTAGTTGGTGAAGAGGTTACTTGAAAACATCCTTAGACTCCCAAAATCTTTATAAATAATATTTCATCTACCATATTTATACTGACCTTATACAATAAAAAAACTGAATAAATGCTGGGGGAAAGAGCAATCAAATTGAGCTAAGTATCCTTTTTCCCAAATCATTATTTAAACACTTTGTTCATTATTATATAACTCAAGAACTAACATTCAGCTCAAGAGTGCAGTGAATAATTTAAATATAAAAAATAGATAAATAATATTACCAACAAAAGAAGATTAATGTTAAATCAACTGAGAAACTATTGTATAAATGGTCATCCTTTGGGGACCAAAATTGACAGCAGCATTTCATGGTGGCTTAGGTATAATGGGTTTTATTCAAAATGCTGCCATTGAAATAATGAAAGAGATAGAAAGAAAGGAAAAATTGGAAGAAGCTCAGAGTAGCATTGTAGATTCTTTACTGAAGTAACAATTTGTTTAATTGTTATTCTATTCAATAAAATAATCCCAAGAGATGGCTGAGGCATCATTTACTGTTGGTTAACAATTTCAATCTTGTCTCACAAAGCTTCTACAAAATTGGAAATTCTCAAATAAAAAATGATGAAACTACTACAAAGAGGTGCACAAAATAATGAAGATTGTTATATGTTACAATAACAGTGCTTTATATATATATATATATATATATATATCTTCTTATAAGGCGAAGCACTAAACCTGAATGAAGAAAAAATTCATATGCTCTACAGAAGTACACAGCATATCACTGCATTTAAGTGTTTAAGACAAGGTACAATAAAATGAGAAATACAAAAAAAAAAAAAAATCTTGACATAGTTATACTCACTATATAAGGATGAATCAATTTATGTAATATGTGGCTGTATATATTTTTTAAAATCCCAGAAAGATTATTTTGGCTTTTACTTTTATTATATCAGTTAAAATAGAACATTCTGGCAAGATTTTTAAAAGAGCAATAGTCTTATAAATGTATGAACTTAGAAAGTAAAGCAATTTCCAATCCAATGATGACAGGGTTTGTTCTTGATCATAATAATTTTTCAAATAAAAAACTATTTAATTTCATTTAGAACACTTATTTGCAGTTAATTATGAATTCTCTAAACAGAATGCTTTGACTGCTGAAGGCAGATACTCCAGATATTACAATTAAAAATAGTTAAATATACCAGTCAAAGTAATAAGCATACTCAGAACGAGTTTAATAATGATGATTTTAAAACCCTTGTTCATAGATTTAAAAAAATTATTTGATAATGCTTAATGAATATTATGAACTAATTTAAAAAATGTTGAATACTCAGATTTTTGGTTTCTTTAGTTTTCCAATTTTAATGCAAAATCTTAGAAACCTTTCTTTTGGGAATCTTCTGGGAAGAGATAGAAAAGAAAAAATGACTAACACCCTGCTGCTTTTCAATCTTGAAAAACAACACCAATTTCTTTGTCTGAAAACCAAAAAAACTTTTGGTTCCCATGTGGTTACCAAAAGATGATGCCTGACAAAGGAGACACCAGATTCTTATGTCAGAATGACTGCAAAAACCCACTTTCTGCCAATTCCCAATAGCTCCACCCACCACTGGCAAAGGGATATACAAAGTGACTTAACACAACAGGCGACCCCCTTTTTGGGAAGGCTGCAATGAATTTATTCCAGGGCTCATCTACATCTGCTAGTGTGAAAGACATAAGAAAGTTTGGTGAGTGACAAACAAAGTTTTTAATATCCTCTCCTCACTGTCTGTGATGCTTTCACCACTTTTTACCGATTTTATTTTGGCGCCAAAGATAACCAGAAAAAACAAGATATCAAGTTTCAACATTTTGTAACAACTCTGTATACAAATCCTTTTCTGGAAAAAGAGCTAGACCTTAAAATTCTATATTGTATTTATTTGTATAAAGAGTAGTCTACATATTTTGCAAGAGAAAAAAAATCTACATATTTTGCAAAAGAAGTGTGCAAATGGATTTTTGAAGAAATTTTAAGGTGAAAAATATGAAGATAATTTTTCTACGAATAAGAGTAATCAATACTTCCTGTCCCATAACAATTGTTACATTTAGTGTGTGCCATAGCCAACTTTATAATAATAGACATAGAATATTTTAAGATTTAAAAAATTGCATTTAATTAAGACAAATAATAAACTTTAAAGTAATTTTTTAAATCTTAAAAAAAAAAAAAAAGAAAAAGTGGACAAATAAATTCAGAAAGAAGAAAAAGAAAAAAAAGAACATAACTGAAAATTGCTTTTCTTTTTCAAAATTCAAGATTTAAAAGTACAGCAAAAACAATTAAAAATAGTATAAAATTATTAAGGATATTACATTTCAGTGGATAGGTATTTTTTTTTTTGTATTGAACACCTAATACAAACTAAGATTGGAGGGTGAAATCTTTCCAGTATTTTACCCAGAAACTGTCTTCTGTAATTTAACTGCTAATAAAAATATAAATGGTAACAAAAAAAAACAAAACAATTATTTTCCCATGCATTATATCAAGAACAAAAAAAAATCTAATTTGAAAGCAGAATCTTCATGCCTACATAATCAACCCCCACCCCAACAAAAAAGCCCTCTATTCTTGCATAGCTATTGTGTAGAAGTCAAGTAAAAAAAATTTTTTTTAAAAAGAACCCAATTTGATTCAGTGTTTATACATTTATTATAACAGTTTTACCCTGTCTTGGTTTCATTTTGAGGTAAAATTATTGGGGACCCTTAGAACTGTCTATGAAGTTGTTATGGCAACATAATTAGTTATAAAACTTGAAAATGTTGGGGAAAAAAGCTTAAAATGAAGCTTGTTAAGATGTGAATGAAAGGATTTGAAAATATTTTAACTTTTGTATGAAGTAAAATATTGTTAGTATTAAATTATAATTAAATGGTACATTCAAATTAATTAATATTAAGTTAGAATAACATAAAAAATACCACTATTTCAAATTGAGTGGAATATTGTTTGAATATTACTTTTGTGAGAAACTTTTTAAAGCTTCATAATTCCTAATTAAATTCTAACTTCCAATATTTTCATAAAATTAATTTTTTTTCAAAATAATTATCTGATGAATCCCATTTATTAGCTAATATAAATATATATATATACTTACAAGCTCTAAAATAGCATCAAAATCTTAATAGTTGATTTGTGATCATTTACAAAGTATAAGAAATCTTACAAGTAGAGTCACTGTATCAGAAAAGGGCCATCTTTTTTCAATCAATGTTTAAGCCAAGTGTTGTTCCTTGTCTACACTCCTTGTATTCCAAGTTAACAAAATTATATAATGTTACACAAAATGAAATCCTATTATGTTCAGTATTTAAGAATATCACCATTTTTTTTAATACAAGGATGATTATACAAGGATAATATATAGAAAAACAGATAGATAGGCAGGCAGCCACACACATACACACTTATTTTAAACATTTAACCCTTTATATTTATCCTTTTTAATGTAAATAATTTTTTTTTAATTTAATTATAAAATAATGATGCAATTTCTAAAAATAATGATGGTTGTGGTGCTTTTAAGGATAATAATCATCAAAATTATTATTAATTTTTGAATTATTAACAGTCAAAATCTTTCCTATGCATATGTAGACATCATTTTTTATAGATGAGATATTGCAGCCAAAAAATGGGCACTGGTCTACTAATTTTAGAGGTTTGCCATTTAAATAGAAGATGGCACCATCTTACTTAAAACCCATGAACTCTGTTTTATCCAAGTTCATGTAGAGACCAATGCCTATTACTGTTTGATCCAAGTTAAGCAGCAGAGCAGATGTATTTATAGGAAGCACTAGATCATCAGCATAATCTGCAACTGTAAGTTTCTGCGAGATATCTGCTTCTAGTCTTTTTTCAGTATGAAACAATTTTCTTCCATTAGATTTACTGATGTTTGTAGTATGTAATCTAGGTAGACAAGAGAACTTGCCAAGACTGATGACAGATAGGGACGGATTGCAAGAGAGAATCTGTGCTATCAGCACAACTTGATGGTGATGATTATTAATAAGGCTTAACAAGTATTTAACAAAGAAAAAAAAATTCATCCTGTCTATACTTCAAAACTGAGAATTGGACTGAGAGTATTTCTTTGTCTAAATTAGCTTACAATGATCCTCATTGACCTGACACAAAATAAGAAACTCAAACCTTCACAGTCAAACATGCACCTACCCAGCCTACTGTTCAAGCCCTTGAGCTCAACTTTTAAGTACTTATTGAAACACTTAATAATAGAAAATTGCCCTCCAAATGAAAACATAAGTAATTAGTCAAAGAGTTTTGACCAGACATTAATAAGAGAATGTAATTTGGGGTAGGGGATAAATAATTCACTAAGAATAACAGCTGAGCTGACAAATGGAAAACTGATTTTTATTGAGAGTGCAATTTGCAAGTGAGGAGGAAGAGTGTCAGAATAATTGACGGAATTAATCTTTCAGTTACTGGCAAATGGACTTAAGATTAAGCTATTTTACGGAAATAGTCCAAGCTTATCTAGAAGTAAAGTGCCTAAACCACTTGCATTTCAATTTAGAAATGTTTTTAGGCAGCTATATCCTGATACAAATAAATCATGTCTGGAAGTGTCTTTTAAAACAATGACATTGCCCTTAGGATGTAAATCAAGTTTTAGAATAATTGAACCTTACAGAAGTAATTTTAAACTAAAGCTGTTTCAATTTGGCAAGTTAAAAAAGTAAATCCTATCATGGCTCTTGTAAATATGAAATTAGTTTAATACAAGAAGAAAACTGTCTTTTATTACCTCGGCCTTGTTAAAGTTGCTACATTTAGTGCATTAAACTTATATGCAAAAGTAAAAACTATTATGAGACAGAAGTAGTATTAATTGAATAAAAAAAGTGATAGATACACCAATTACTACCAAATGGTTTATATTTTGGATAAATATATCTGGTGTCATTTTATAAAAGTAGAAATGCTCTGTAAATCTGCTGTGCATTCAAATAAGTCATATTTATTTCATAATGATCAGATTTTAGTGTATATATATATATATATATATATATATATATGTATTACTGTAACACAGAAAAAATGGTACATAGTAGTAACATTTTTCTTAGTGCAATAGTGTTAAAATTCTAATTTACAATCCAATTGCAATTTAGTTATAGTGTGAAGTTAGCATTATACTCACTTCGATCATTAAAATTTTTCAAGGGCAATAACAATTAGATTGTAATTACAAAATAATTTTCCTTTGTTTACATGAAATTAATGGTAACATGAATAGGACAGCACTCAATATTGAATTTCATGTTTGACAAAGGCAGACTTAAAGTAGATATTTATCCAATGCATTCAACCACGGGCAGGATATGACACAAGGTCAATTTTTAAGCAGAGTACAGCTTTTCTGAATTCAAAGTTTTCCTTCTAGACTAGTTACCTTACCAAGGGTATTGGCTTAAAGCGAAATGCAAACAACTTCATCCATGATTTGAACTTAGGTAGGCAATTCCATTTCTTACAATGAAAACATTTTTGCTAACAGCATGGATTTTAAGTATGTTAATAATGAAAATAGATTTATGACTAAAATATGATTCAGCAAACTATATTTTCAAAAAGATTATTATCTAACTATTCTTGCTAATATATTGTGGATAAGTAACTATATGTATTTGATGAGGGCTGGAGGTGAATTCTATTTTCTGAAAAGATTGAGAATTTATGCCCATATATAATGATCATTTATTGGCTTCACTTGATTAGAAATTATTATGGAGATATCAAAATATCTATTAATACATGAATTAACATAATTAGCTTTCGTGGGGTGATGGTGGGACAGTTATCTGAGCCTGATTTGAGAAACTCCGAAAAAGAATTCACAATGAAAATATTCTGAAAAATTCAAATAATTATTTCATTTATTTTATCAAGTATCACATATATAATCTAAAACCCAATTTAATTTTGAAGACTTAAGTTTTAGGCAAAAAGCTGGCATCAACCTAAACTTGAATAATAAATTTGAAAAAAAAAAAAAAAAAAAAAAAAAAGAAAAATTAAAATTAATAGGAAGGATTAGGAGAAGTCCTTGACTTCAAAAATTAATTCTGTAAAATAATGATTTCATGACCATCAATCAATGGTTGATCTATACATAAGATTAATTTACACAGTAGATTGATAGATGGGATTAGAATTCAACAGCACAAGCAACTCCAAACTGTAACATCTTCACAGCGTTCAATACAAAAAATGCAGAGTAATAACTCACAAGTTACCTGTTTTCAATTGTTAGGTGCTATATAGATATAGAAATTAGTACAGTTTTTCCAATTTACATGTTTTCTTTTTATTAAAAATTTATCAAACAACAAAATGATCCCATTTGCACAAAAAGTATTTTTCTTGAAATTTGCATGAATTCATTTACTAGAAACAAAACAAATTTGAAAATGGAGTCAAACATTTTTTGGCTCAGGAATATAATCTCTGACTGAGAGAGAGAACTTACATGTTCCTATTAGGAGCAGATAGTAAACATTTAAAATATCAATATGTATTGTGCAGACCACAAAAGTGTTGAACATTTTATTAATTCATAACAGTTTGAAACGTCATTTTTGTTAACTTTTTATCTTCTTTTCTGAAGTAGATTTGAGGTAATGAGCTCAAATAAACTTGGCAGTAGGAAAAGATACAAAGATATTTTTCCTCCTGCTATCTGATATGTTTTAACCGCAAGAGCATTTGCTATTATATAGTTGTATTCACAATTAAGGAAGCAATTAAATAAGCAGACCAGCATTTGCTAATCAGATGCATTAATTATTAATAATTAGTGAATCAAATTAATAAAATCATAACAGATAATTTGGAAATTGTGTAAAAAATACAAGGAAGAACAAATTCTCTGAACAAATTCTGGTAAATAAAACAGCAAGTTCTTCAAATGAAAAATTTATCAGACTTTCAAATCAGTCAGCTTATCAAATCTACAAGTATAAAATCTATCAATGGAAAGTTTTGTTTTTTGTTTTTTTGTTAGTCTGAAAAACTTGATAAAAACTTTCAAATAAAATTATCAGAAATATTGGGAAAACTTGTTTTTTATAAACCATTTTTTTTTTTTTTACATAAAAATATAATTTTATTTCAAAGACATTTGGAGCAATAGAATAAGATATACAAACTATGGCCCATAATAACTGTTATATTTGCATAGAAATTTCTTAAACTAAATATAACTATTAAGAGACAATAACAGAATTGTTTTCCCCACTCTTTTCGTATTCTAGATTACCTGTTACATTTAGTGCATGAAATTCATATACAAATGTAACGACTATTATAAGAAAAAGCTACTCTGTGATGTATATTAAAAATATGAAACCAAGTGTTAAAAAAATATACTACCTGTCTTACATTTTGTGTAAGAAATTATTATGCAAAAATAAATTTGCATAAAAATGTAACAACTATTAAGTTACAATAGATTTTTCTATCAAACTTATAAAATCTGAAAAACAAAAACCTTTGTAAATGATACTTGTGGCAAAATTATAAAATACTTTTCTTAAATTCAAAGGAAATTTACAATACTAGAAGAAAAAAACAATTCTATTACTTTGTCCCATAATGAAATTTATATACAAATTTATCAATTATTATGGGACAAAGCAATTTTTTTTCTATTTATGAACTTTGAGCAATTTTAATTTTTTAAATCTGCAATGTATATTCCTAAAACAAAACCAAGTGGTAACAAAACATACTACCTACATTGCAGATTTTTAAAAATCAAAATTGCTCCAAGTTCATAAAAACGACTCCTTATCCCCCCCCAAAAAAAAACACACTAATTCTGACTACTACTAAATCAAACTTAGAAAAGTATTGCAGAAGAATTCTGAATTCAGAGAATTCTTCTTGTTTGAAAACAAAAAAAATTGAATTAAAAAAAAAAGAAAAGAAAAGAAAGAGAAAGAAAAACCTGTAAAGATAAAGAAAAGGAACCCTAATTCCTATCTTTGATGATGTTGATTTTTGGTCAACTTTAACATCTTAATCTAACTCCTAGCTCCCTGAATTGTCAGCTTTCTTACCTGGTTCCATGGTCACAAGTGGAGATATATTCAGGCTGAGGAAAAGAAGAATTTGGTTTCTTAGATGCTTTGTCGATGACTGGCAGGCTGACAAATGAGACACTAGCCAGTAGTAGCAGTAATTTTTAAGGAATACTAGAAGACCCTTGAAACCCTGAGCCCCCCACCCCCACCTACTTGTATGGACATGTGCATGTAAGGTCGGTGTCTATGCGGGGTGGGAATTAGAAAAGTTAATGTCACAGAAGCAGACAGCTGGGAATTAGAAACTTAGAAAGATTTCTCCTCCCATGAATAACAAAAATATATAGTAAAGAAAAGAAAAAAAAATGCTTAAGAAAACAGACCCAAGAAAATAAGATAAAATAAAAAATAAACCCCAAAATCGGAGCAATGTAAGAGAAAGAAAGAACTGTTTATGCAACCGGCTTTCATGAATGTATGGGTAGTGGCGGAAATGTTCAAGGAAGAGGATAAGGCATGGGAATTGAAAAAGAAATGAAGTGAATTTTTTTTAAGGTACAGAGAGTGGAGCAAGCAACAAATATAGGACATTCCAACACCCTCTCTAACTCCTTAGTGTTGAAATTGGGGACAACTTAAAGAGGACCCCTAGAAAGACATCATGTCTCCAAGGGTTGCTTATCTCTTCTCTCCTAAACAGAAAGCTGATCTAACTTGTTTGTAGGGAGAGGAAGAAAAAGAGAGAAGAAAAACATTGGTTAAAATTCCAAGACAAGTGAAGACATTCCAGCTGTTTGACTTCAGGGGTTTCAATTTCCTTGCAACCTCCCCTCTCTCACATTTTCCTTAGCCTCTTAAAGTGACCCCCCCCCAAGAAAAACTGTCTGAGAGTAGATCAAGAGAAAAAAAAGCCCTCTGAGAGTAGATCAAGAGATGAGTTAGGATGAAGGAAAAGGGCAAAGAATTAAAGAATTTGTGAAAGATTTGAAGAAGAAAAATTAAAGAACTGTGATGCATTAAAAAAACAAAAAAAAAAAAAAAAAACTCATTATTTCACAAAAACAATGAATAATGATAAAGAAAAATAGAAATAATGGAAGAAGAAGAAAAAGAAAAATGGAAAGAGAAAAAAAAATAAAAAAGAGAAGTAGAAAGTAGAAAAGATAAGGAAATAATGGAATGAAAAAGAGAGAAAGAAAAAATAAAAAGATAGTAAATAAAGAAAAGGAGAAGGAAAGAATAAAAGGAGAAAGAGAGGATTAGAATGAAAAGAGAAAGAGTGAATAAGGCAAATAAGAAGCAAAGAAAGAAAGGAGAAAGAGAATAAAAGTTTAGTTTCTTTGCCTATTGGCATATCAATTTTTATGGGTTATTTAATGCTAAAGTCATCCTAGTAGAAGAACAGTAGTGATGCTATTCAACCCACACTCTTCCCAAGGCTCCAAAAGCAAATGTAATTGTGCAACTAGAGTTCAAACTCACTTACTCTGATGTCATAGTCTAGCATATTAGCCACTACATCATGGGGACTCCCCCTCAAAAAAAAAAAAAAAAAAAAAAAAAAAACAGAATAAGGAAAAAGAGAAAGAAAGAATGGAAAAAGAAAGAGAGGTTAAGGAAAAGAAAAAGGAAAGAATGAAAAGAGGATAAGAGAGAATAAGGAAAAAGAGAAGCAAAGAATAGGAGAAAGAAAAGATGTAATAATAGAAGGAAGAGAAGGAGAATGCAAAATACAAGGAAATAATATAAAAAGAGACAAAGGAGAGGGTTAAGTCACTGTCTCCTTCAGGAATTTGATTTTTAAGAAAGAAAAAAAAAGTGGTTCAAAGAGAGCACAATGATTGGCTCTTGTAACAGTTGGGTGATGAAGAATTAACCAATCCTCAAATAGAGGAGGAAACCAGCCTTTACACATTAAGGAAAAAAATAAGACAATACTTTTAAAAATAGGAATAATTAAACAAAAGAAACCCACTTTTGTTTTTTAACATGCCAAATATGATTTCATATACACAAAAACCAAAAGTTGCTGAAGACAAAGCTTAAGAAGCAACGGAATAGTATTTATGCATTTAAGTCACTGGTTTTTGCTAGATAAAATTAAATAAATATATTCATATTTCAAAGTGTTCTTCACCATAGTTAATAGATATATTTTATACTTCTTTCTCTTCATGGATGTTATATTTAGTGCATGAATGTATGCACAAAAGTAAAGCTATTATAGAATATAATTAGTTTGTTTTAAGATAACTCTTTCTTCAGAAAATTTAAATAACAAAGATAGCTATTCCCTAGACAGTTATTAACCTATTGGGTTATTTGGGTAATATACCAACTATTGCCTTTCATGGTATCTCTCAAGACAATGGGGGAGTGTTATTTGGCAGTACATATCTTTTCTCTAAGCAATATGTGACAGGTTGTACTGAGTTACATGGTATTAGTAAAAAGGAATGATGTCTAACTAGACCCATGATTGATTGGTTGATTTTAAAGGTATGTCAACTCGTTTGGGGTTATTTCATGTCAAGAGGTTAGGAAATCATGTATATTGTGCATTTATATTTACTTACATCTTTTGTGTTGTTGTTTATAAGAAGTTTTTTAAAAAGTGTTCATATTAACCTTATGTCAAAATCTTCTGAGATTGTTTTCTATTAATTACTTTCTATGATATTGATCATATTTACATTTATAATTTTTGTTATAATTTTGTTTCTCTTAAGGATAAAATGCCATCCATGTCAACATTTTCAAATAGGTCCCTTCATATTATTTGCATTGAAAAAATGTCTAATAAGAGCTAAAACCACACATTCTAAGAGAGAATGTTCAACAGAGTAGGTTTTTTGACATGGTGTACACTGCCTATGATTTAAATGAAGTCATATTCATTTTAAGCTTGTCTGATTTCTTGACATATGGAGAGCATGAGAAAATTTTATTATTTTTATTTTAATTTCAGCAAGAAAACTTCAGAAAATGACAAGTAATCTTTGGTAGTAAAGACTAAATATTAGTTAAAGTTTTACATAGAGTTGAAAGTAAAAGGGAAACTTTTTTTAATCATTTATCGGAAAAAGTGTACTTTGTATTTTATGTTTCTGCCTAATTATTTTTCATTGTAGCATAAGGTCCATTGAGGAACTCTAGAAGTGTGCAGAAAATATTTTGATTTTTAGATGATCATTGATTCCCCTCCCACCTTAAGTTTTTGAAACAATAGTCAGGAAGATATGATGATTGCTTGTTTGGCTATCTAATTTTATCATGGAACATTTTCTTGAAACTTTCAAAATTACTGCACAAGATTTAATATTTACTGCACAGCATAATTTTTTTCTTGTGTGCAGCCAAGGGAATTTTGCATGTATGTCACTAAATACAATAAACTTCATCTATCCAATAATAGTTGTTAAAATATGAAAATGTAACCATTATTAAATCAAAGTGGTATTTTACAAGGTAAATCTTATATTTGTTAAGCAACTGTAAAAATAAAGTGTGAAGTATTTTACATTCTTGCTTTTAACATTTTTTAATTTGATCAGCAAAGTTTTCTTTATCTTTCTTTCTTCCAAGTTGAAGGAATGGAATATTTTTGATGATAAAGATTTTTTGGAGCAGAAACAAGCTGTAGAAAAATTTTGGCATATTGCTTAAACCAGAAGGTTACTAAATCTTTTAGACCTTTGACTTCTTCATAGGATCATTTGATCCCTCATTGATCTCTAGGCACATACAATAAATATGTTTCCATATGCTGTAGAGAGGGAAACTGTATATCAAACCCTTTCTTGATGTAAATATCACTTTTGAAACTTAGGGATTTAAAAAGGAAAAAATATTTATTGTCATGGTGGAAATCGTGAGAAATTTACAAAATACTGGACATAATTCTGGAATTCAGCTTAAAAATGTTCAATTTTATTAAAACAAATAGGAATATGCAGCATGATAAATGAATGTTTCATGAGAAATATAGGGAGGAATTCATTTCCTGTTAGGTAAAGTAAGCAGTCAATTTTTATTGTCTGCTTTCAACCATCACCATTAACATCCTTCTGACCTCTAGGATAGCCCCATCAACACTCAGGAGTATATATTGACCACTTTAGCAATTCTTGATTTAAATCTATCGCAGAAATTAACTTGTTGCAAAAAGCAAAGAAAAAAAGAAAGTAAAAGAATTAAAAAATAGAATAGGAATAGCGAGAAACAAGCAATAAGAAACTTACATAAGTTAATGAAAAGAAAAAAGAAATGAAGAGAGGGAAAAATAAAAGAGAGAGAGAGAGAGAAGAAAGAGGAAAAAATGGGAAGAGGATAAAGAAAGCATTTGAAGTGGTACACTATAAAAATATCTAAAGGTAAAGGAAAACAGGAAGAAAACACTAAGGAAATCATCAAATGTCAACTTACAATTTTTAACAAGCAATAACCATTCCTTGGAAAACCCTCATTGGCTATGGTATCACCTCTTCACAAATTTATAGTTGTCAAAAGTGACCATTTCCTTTTTCACTCTTTAACTGAATCAAATATACTTTCTCTCCAGGATAAAATCATTGAAATACAAGGTGAAAATCTTTTACACATCCAGACTTTCTTGGCCTTTGTTCATTTCTCTTAGCCTCAAGGACATAGTAAAAAATAAAAATAAACAAACCCTGCAGCACTGCCTTTACTCTTGCAGCAGAAAACATTTGGACTGATTTGATGCCTGTATAACACTGATTGCAGGGACCAGAACTATTTTGGGCCTTCTTCATGTGTATTCACATGAATGCCCTCATTAAACTGACTGCAGGTTGTATACTATAGCTGTGAGGATGTTGTTAAATACTCAGATCTTTCAGATTTATATTTTTATGGCTTTATCCTGGAGAGAAAGTAACATTACCTGCAGAAAATTTTTATTATTTATTTAGTTTGGTTTGGCACAAGTAAAGGGCACCTAATGAGAAAGTCATTAGTAATGGTCTACTAGGCTAATTGACTAACCATTACACAACACTAAGCACAGCTGGGATTTGACACAAACCCAAGAATAAGGTGGTCCCCAGTAAGAATCAATCTCCCTAGTAATACTAATCATCAAAAGCAGGGAACCTTTTCATGTTTAAAAGTCATACTGAAATTTATTATCAAGGAATAAGGCCATACTCAATAATATTTTAATGATTATAACACAATTTAAAGTTAGCTAACTTTTAGCTAACTTAGTCCAAATTTGATCTATCATAGGATCCCTCACTGTAAGGAAGGATTCACCACACAGCTATACATTATAGATTGTGTGTGTGTGTGTGTGTGTGTGTGTGTGTGCAGATAGCTGGCGAGATCAAAGTGTGACTCATATATACAGTGAGAGTAAGAGCAGCCATTGTCATTAGTATGAAATGATTGGTTGGTGAAAGTGTGTCTTCTTGTACATTCCTTATGGCATGTTCTCCTTTCCTCTACTTTTGTCACTCTCCCAAATTCCAGAAACACCTGCATCTCTCCACTTTGGGCAATCTCAACCAACTTCTTCTCAGAAGTCAGTGTTGATGTTACAGTGAGATAGACAATGCTTAACAAAATCATTGTATCTTTTCTTCAGAAAAACACCATTTGCCTAGGGTCAGTTGAACATAGAACACCTGCTTCAGGTGGTGATCATCTGGCATCTTGATGATTTGGTCAGTCCAGTGAAGCATATGATGAATAATTGTAGCTTTGACACTTTGAAATTGAGGCTCTTGCTTCTTGTTGTTGTTATTGTAATATGTACATTTCATAAGATCAATTTTTAACCTTTTAATCATAAAAAAGGTTATAAATTTACTTTAAATTAACATTCAAAAATTTATTTAACATGTATGAATTAATTATATTAGAAAAAATGTCTGTAATTTAGTGGATTCTACATTTACTGTATCAGCACTTTGTAGTGTAATGGTTAAAGATGATTGATTTTAATAACATGTCAAGGGTTATTTTATACCTAGAGGTTAAGGAATCACTTTCCTTAAATGTTCATATTTACATTTTTTGTCTAGTTATTTCTTAAAAGTTTTTTATTTTGTACATGGTCCTATTGAATACAAATCTTTAAACAGTTTTATTTGACCCATAGATGGGATCCTAATAGGGTACTATCACTCCAGGTCAGAATGGACCTGGGAATAATGACAATGAAGAGGTGCTAGACATTTCCCAGAGTTTTAAAACTAGAGCCTTATCATAAACTGCAATTTAATGTCCAATCCAGGACACTCATTTTTGTGAGTGTTGGAAGGGTCTTATCCCTCTGTAGAGAATACAGAAACATATTCTATAAGTCCTGACAACAGAGCATTTAGCTTGTGTGAGTTTAATAAATGTACAAGCTAAAAGCAAGTCTGTAATTCAGTGAATTCTGTATTTATTGTATCAGCTATTTAAGGGCACTTTATTGTGACTTGATTGTTAAAGAACTAGTCACACTTATCAATTACTAGTGAGTTTGATGCTCAGTAAGTACTTCATAAAAAAAGTGTGATTCATGTGGTATAATAATGAGCAAGCCAGACTGGCAAGCTGTTGTTAGTAAGTTCAATTCTCAATGGGTCTCATTATAAATTTTGACTTATTTTCTTTCTAAATTTTTTTTTCTAAATATGGCAACTCACTTGAGTTATTTTTTGACAAAAGTGAAAAACAGTATGTGAAAAGAAAATACTAAGCAAAATTAATAATGACGATAAAACTGACAATATCTCATCTAAAAAATATAAAAATAAAAAGTATATGTGAATTTCTAGTGTTCATATTTCAAGTTTTTAGAATTATGTATTCTTATCTAACTAGTATAGTTGTCATAAAAAGAATGCATTAGTACTTCTACTTAGGATCAGAATGTAGTATCTGTGCACTCTACCTAGGATCAAATATTGCTTCTCTAAACTTCTGCCTAGTATCAGTGTGTAGCTCTCTAATCTTTAAACTGGAATCCAAGTATATTTGTTTCTCTATCATAGTGTGTGTGTGTGTGTGTATATATATATATGTATATTTTGGCAGCATTTCTTCATTAATACAAATTTCGTTGAACATAATATACATTTTCTGTCTACATATTTTCTTGTTGATCTACTGACAACACAACAATATTAGAACATCAAAATAACAAACAAAAACTACAGATTCTTGAAGCACTACATATTAGAAACATGCAACAGACACTTAACAGAATTAATTTTCAAGCCAGTACTAATGTACTTAAATGTCTTTAGCTACTGACACTATTTATAGAAACCCATTTAAAAGCAAATACTATACACTCCAACGGTACAGATGCTCTTACATAGTAGTAATGCAAAAACAAAAGTTACATCACTTTTGTAATAGATCCTCCTCTGATGATGGCCCAAAGTCGGGCAGAAAGTACTAGAGATATATACAATTATGGAAAATACATCAATCAATTCCCGCCGAATATGATAAAAGCAATACGAACGGATCAACAAGAAAATATGGAGACAAAAAATGTCTATTATGTTCAATGAAATTTATATATATATATATATATATATATATATATATATATATATATATATATATATATATATATATAAAAGCTTTGATTTTATTTTGTTGATTTAGATGAGAAAGCTTTCAATGGTGTGCAGCATCAAGTGAAATTTGAGAGGGGAAAAAAAAAAAAAAGAATATTTCAAAAAGTTTGAAAGTGAAGCAAATTCTGGAAAATAAATGTGCTTTCTCACAGAAAAATTACTTATTTTAAAGACTTGTAATAAAAAAAAAACAAAACAAAAAAAAAACATTAAGAGACATAAGGCTAAGTGAATGGAGCTTTGAAAATGAATACTAGACAAGTGAATATTTTTATGCTTATTTCTGAATGAATTGTTTGGAAGGAAATGGATAAAAAACAAACCAAAAAACCCTGGGTGGGTGTAGGAAAGTAAAATAAATAACAATAGGATAACAGTTAAAATTGAAGCAATTATTAAGAATTCAAATCCTTAAGTAGCTGAAGGTACATATTAACAAAATAATCCAAATTTCTTCCAGTCACAGTTTTTCTTTTTAATCTTTTTTGTCATAGTGATTGTCAGTAATGACTGATCAAAAATTCATTCCTCTTTCTCCCCATCTTTAAAGACAGCACAAATGATTTTTAACCTATAGAATAACTTGAGATTAATTGAGAGTGGTAAAGATTCTTGCAGCCATAATGATTGCTGCTGCTGCTGCTGTTATTGTAACAAAGAAGAAAAAATGGTAAAGGGCAGTATGAAAGGAGAGGAAGAGGAGATAATTGTGTATAGCCAGTATCTAATTCTACTGTTCTGGGATGGTTGATAAAAGTAGCAAGCAAACAACTCTTAGAAAAGCAAAGAAAGAGGAAATTGAAAATGAATAATGGAGCCATTGTGAGAGAGATAAAAAGTCAATAATAAAAAAAACAGTAGTAACAACAAATAAGTAATATTAAGGTGGAAAAAAAGAGAGGAAAATGCAATGAGAGTCAGAAAAGAGAAAAGTTTACCACAACCAAATTTGGACCAAAGATTAATATACATCCAATCAGTAGAAAAATCTTATTTCAATATTTATTTAGTTTTTGTATTATCAACATTAAGTCCAAGTTTTATTAATTTGAAGAAAGTTTACAAGTATGTATTTACTCAACCCCTATAATAAGGTCAATTTTAAGTGGAGTAAAGTTAATTTGAATTCGGATTTTTCCTTCTCCTTAACTGGTTGCTTAACCAAGAACTCAGTCTGCCCTCAGCGGGTGGGGTTGGGGGGGGAGATGGATCCATGCTATTCCCAAAGGCATAAGCACAAAGTAAAATGCAAACAGCCTCATCCAGGATTTGAATTCAGGTTGCAGATTCTATTTTCCATGACAATAACTATCATGGTAGGCAAACCTCCCAAAAAACTCATCTGGTATCAAATTGACACTTCACTCTAAGCATGACCAGATGTCATACAAGTATGTTAGAATAATTATTTCATAGATTCATTATCCAGTTAGCGTCCAATGTCTATGAGTTTGGGATATTCATATAGAGAACATATGAGAAACTTTATATAATTCTACCCAAGTGCTCGATGTATGACTATTAGTATATAGATCCCTCAGGATATATAAAAAAAAATCACATACAGATTGATTATATATATATATATATATATATATATATATATATATATATATATATATATATATATATATATACACACACACACAGTAAAAAAGAAATAGATATAATACTTAGATTCCAGTTTGAAAACTAACTAACTACACTCTGATCCTAAGCAGAAATTTGGGAAAGCAATACTCTGATCCTAAGCAAAGTGCATAGATACTATATTCTAAGCCTAAACTTTATACATAATGCATCATTTTTCGGACAACTATATTAGTTAAATACATAATTCTAAAAATCTATACATCTTAGAAACTTTACTCAAAATATGAACACCAGAAATTCAGAAATATTTTTAAAAATTTCTTCATGTTCTTTAGATGAGGTATGGTCAGTTATTATCATTAATTTTTATTCATATAGTCAGTCAACTTTTGTTTTTAATTGCCTTTTTCTTTTAAATGACAATTAACACTGACAGTAGAGAAAGTAGAGAGAAGGGATGAATTTGAAGGAGTAGAATAGTGAGTCAAGAGGTTAAGGATGTAAAAAAAAAAAAAACCAAATCAAGAAAGGGAGTGCAGAAAGAAGAGAAAAAGAAGGGCTTGATGGAAACCAAGAGGCAGAAGGAGGGTGGAGTGGCCACAAAGACAAAGGGAGTGGGGGCAGAAACAGGCAAAAGGAGGGAGAGCAAACACAGAGAAGTGAGAGAAATAAGGCACAGACACAGTGGCAAGAAGGGCAGACATAAAGGAAAAGAGAAGGCAGAGATAGAAAAAAGGAGCACATACAGAAAGCTGGATAAACAAAGGACAGAGAACTGTAGAAGAACAGAGGAGAGTGAGCTTCAAAAATAGCAATAGAAGATTACATGTGTAACTCTTGATACAATTTCCTATTATCAACATGAAAAAAAAAGCCCACTAAAAACTAATTAATCTCCCTGATAAAATAAAATGAGAATTCTTCCAAGCTGTAGCCATATCAGTACTACTATATAGCTGCACCACTTGAACTTACAAAAAAGCTAGAAGGAAACTTACACAAGGATGCTGTGTGCTGCTTTGAACAATTTTTGGAAACAGCAGCTAAATAGCTATAAGATGAACAAGACATGCTGGAGAAGTAAGAATGAACTCATAAGCCACATTCTTGTATAAATTTCCACACATAAATTAACCAATGTTGGTTAACCAGCAAAAAAAAAACTTACATTAAACAGCTTTGTATGGATACTTGATACTGTCTAGAGGACATACTAAGAGAGTCAGGGGAATCTGTGTTGTCAGTAAAACCTGATGATGATTGTTGCTTTAAGGTCTTGAATAAAGAGACAGAATAATGTGCAAATTATTTCTCATAAACAAATGTAATATGATCTGATTGTTAAAAAAAAATAAAATAGATTGTAGAAAGGTAGGAGTTCTCAAAGAAGAGGTAGCAGTGGTAATGAAAAGGTTGTCATTTATTCCCCTTGGCATGTAGGACCCGACAAACATATTGGTCATGAAAAATGTTTTATTTTCAATGTTACATTCCTCTTTGGACTGGTCCCAGGAAGTAAGATGACGTTTGCTGAGTCGATGGGATGAAAAAAGTCACTCTTATTCAATAGCCATTACTCACCACCATTGGAGGTGAGGAGGTAGTTTTACTTAAATCTCAAATGAAACAACTTTACTTTTCCATGTCTGCTAACTTTTTGAATTTAAATCTCTCAAAATTTCATGTGTGTGTCCATAGCCAATGAAAGAGGGTCTCTACTTTTCACACAGTACCTAGGCCT
Organism: Sepioteuthis lessoniana; assembly: GCA_963585895.1. Classification (NCBI taxonomy): domain Eukaryota; kingdom Metazoa; phylum Mollusca; class Cephalopoda; order Myopsida; family Loliginidae; genus Sepioteuthis; species Sepioteuthis lessoniana. The sequence goes on from OY757915.1 coordinate 60,922,586, forward strand.
GCCTCAGCAGTGATTGAACTTTTGTAATTCACATTCGTTATAAGAATGTTGGTGGCGGTGGAGGGACATTACATAATACAAATTATCCAGCTGCTTATTCAATAATTATATTAAAATGTCCTGTACCACCTCTGTCCTACAATAGTAATTACATTTACATATAATCTTATATTCTAAATGAGACAATTATTGTAGGATGGAAGTAGTAAATAATACTAACATGTCTTAAATAATATCAAAATGCAATAAATCATTATTTTCCTGTAATTTCAGATAACATGCAAGCAATAAGAATACAAAAAAGTAATAATTGATTATATATAATCATGAACAGTGGACCTCTTTTGTATTTGCCTTCCAGCCTTCCTCACTCAATACCCTACTTGCAGAGTGAAATGGTTTTTGATCTAGATAACAAGCGATTGTAAGTGGAATTCTCCCTAGGTCCCCCATATTACTGACTTATACCAAACTAAGTCAAACTTAGTAAATAATATGAGCGCCTCATCTTTTATAATGGTTATTAAGCTAGGTTAGCAGACCACTGTTAGTGAGTTTGATTCTCACTAAGTATCCCATACTTCTGGCACATTTGTGCCAAACTAAACAAAGCTTAATAAATGAGAAGAGTACCTTATAGGCTAAGAGAGTGAGTTTTGCCCCATACTTCTGGCCCTGTGTCAAACAAAACTAAGCTAAATAGTTACTCTCCATAAGGCTTTAAAACTCTTAATTCTGACAACCACTACTGGAAATGTTTGAATAATTTCTCTAATTTTGAAAAAATAAAAAGTACAAACCTATTTCTTTGAACAACTTGATCCAAATTTCCCAATTTTTCTTTCAGGTTAATGTATTGAGTTAAATGAAAAATTAATTAAGTCAACTAATTAGCAACTAGTATTATTCATAATATTTCCAGAAACCGTGTCAGAAGATGGAAAATATTTTAAAGTGAATGTTGTGGAATCCAACCATGAAGAAAATCAATGTTTGTGAAATAACTTTTTTCAATAGATTTTAATTCATTTGGTTGTACTATATATATATATATATATATATATATATATATATATAGATATTAGTTGAATATAACTTGTGTATAAATAAAGCATTAAAAATGTTATACTGATCTTTAATCTTTAATGGTTGGATTTTTAAAAAAATTTTTTATAGCATATCAACCTTTGTAGGCTATTTAATGCCAAAGCCAATCATGTAAAAGGACAGCAGTGGTACTATTAAACCAATAGCTGTCTTTTTTTTCGGTCTGATTAGCCCAATTTTTTGAAAAAAAAACAAACAAAAAAAAAAAGGTGATAAATCTAAATTTTCATGATTAGCTCTATTTGTCAAGCATTGTTTTTTTAATCAAAATTCAAACCAATATTAGTGGCAAGAAAAGAAACAACAAAGAATCTATGATTTGCTTAACGCTGAAATCAAGCCAAAAATATTTCTGAAATAATTAGAGTTTCTTTATGGCTTCCATCAAGCCCAGACCATAACCCCCTTGATTATGCTATATGGGGCCATTTTAGAAAACAAAACTAATGTAACTTCCCATCTAAATATTGGTTCACTTAAGAGTGCTATTGAGAAATGGAATAAGATGTCTGAAGAATTTGTTTTGAAGGTATGCAAATCATCTCAAAGGCATGTTGATACAATAATTGAAAAAATTGTGGCCATATTGAGTGAATTTACTGTTTTGTGGCCATCTTCTTATTTCGTTCTTTATTTCTTAAATCAAAATTAATCTTGTTTTACAATAGGGTCATTTATCATTATACTACATTATTCCTAATTTTGTTTCTGCACCCTGAAAATCCACTTTTTTCAAACCATGAGCTTTTTGTATCAAAATTCATCAAAAATAGATTTTGAATTTTCACAAACCATTTACATATAGACAAGTAATTATTTTGCCTCATCAGAGCAAAGACTAACAAGATTTTTCTTATGTCAAAGTTGAAAGAAAACTTACTCTGAGTTTGTCTTCGCCAGTAAAGGAAAAGGACAAGGATCACAACCAACACTATCAGAATGATGCCACATACTGCTGCGATGACAATCACATGTAACGTAGAAAGAGGACCCGCAGACATATTGGGTTCCACTGAAATTCAAATAAAAAGATTTAAATTAGAATAGAAAACAACTTATTAGTGTAAAAAATAAATAATTAAGATAAACAAATAAATAAAATAAAGATGCAAGAAAAAATCCACAACAAAAGTGCAGGAAAACTTTTAAGTTAGTAAAAAGTAAGTAGAAAATTAAAAAAAAAAAAGATCTATATTAAAAATTTGTTAACCATGGCAGACCTTCCCAAAGTGGGGCTTATACATGCATTTGAGAATTTTTTTAAATATATTCTATCAAACATTTTTATTTGCTGGTTATTGCAATTTTTTCTGCAAAAAATAAAAATGTGCAATGGTACATCTAAAAACAAATCCACAAATTTAGAATTAATAATAAATAATATGGGATTCAAGACTTCTCATAAAAAAGAAGAGATTTTTATGCATCTGGTTTTTCATAGCAAAAATCACTCAGTTGATTTTACCAAAAATGTAGGAGGTCCTTCAGAAAGAGAAAGGTTCAAATTTCTTTTATCAAATTTGGGAGTGGGGAGACAACAATTTTCTTAAAGAAAAAAAAAAGAAAAAAAACGTGATTGTGATTCAAAAAGTTTGAGAAGGCTTGACCTACAGAAAGTCAAATGATTGATGGAAAGCTATCAAGTTTGGTAAGAAAACTAACTGGTTTCAGAAAAAGTTTTTAACAAAAATAAATTTTTAAAAAAATTCATTCCTCATGACAAAAGGTGGCGAGGCTCATATTGAGAGGAATCTTGAATAATAATGAGCAGGAAGCCATGTTACTGCAAGATGCAATTAAATGTATAGAATTTGAAATTCCAAACTTCAAAAGAAAAAATTGTCTTGCTAAAATAATTATTTAAAATATCAAATACATTTATAGATAGTTGTTCAAACTGAATATGCATAACAATTGTATAGCATAATTGCTTAGGTCAAACAGTGCAGACCAAAGACAAAAATATTTATAATTAGTAAATCTCTTGAGTTTCAATCCATCTAATTTTAAAAATATTTTTCTAAAAAACTTTCTAATTGTTTTTTTTTTTTCAGAATATTTAACTCCATAAGATATAAAAAATATAACTATGTTTGGATTTCTTTGATAGTTACAATAATCATTTGTAACTGCTCAGTAGAAAGTTTATAAAATAACCAACTTTGATCCAAGTCTTGACTTCTTACCTAGCATAGATGAGTATTTCAGCTAGTAAATAAATTAATAGTCATTGATAATTCTAACTGTAATGACTTGCCATAGAATTAGTTGAACTTTGCTGTTTGACATGAAAAATACGAAAATCACTGTTAGAAAAAAATTTGAAACTACAAAAATTGCTACTAAGCTAACGAAAGTGTTCAGATTTGAAAAATAAGAGAAATTTTTTATGTTCTCTTTACTCGAAATGAAAGTTACAGATTTTATAATGATTGCCAGATGTATTCATTCTTCTGAAAAGTAATTCATCATTTCATTAGGATTTTTAATTTTTTCAAGTCTCTATTTTAAAATGTTTAAAAGAAAATTGTATTCAGAATTAACATTCAAGACAAAGATAGTAATCAGGAAAAAAAGAGATAGTAATAATGGCAGAAAGAAGTTCATATATATATATATATATATATATATATACACACACACACACACATACACTCCCCTCCCAGGGGGTTGAGCACTCTGGTGAAGGAATTAATGGCTGCCACCCGTGTAATGCAAAGCCCTTCTAACAAATTAAGCACTCTGGTAAAATGTAAACAAACGAAAGCTAATACAAATGTGTTATAATTCCTGAGCTGACGTATGTTGCCGAAATAGCTGGGCAGTTAGACACCAAGTCTAGTGTAAAGTTAAGTGGGTTTCAATCCCAGCTTGAAGCATCCTGTGTGTCTAACCACACTAAAGAGTTGTGATACAATGAAACAGTGCATGGCAATACATACATATATCAAAGTTCAAACTGAGAATGATCATTACAAAATGCTATCACAACCTTTTGGGGACAAAATAGCAAATTTACTACTAAATTGGATATTTGAATATACAGCACAATATATGAATAGCTATGGCAATGTGGTAGATTTGGTGTTTTGCTTTGCAGCACTGAGTGCTACAGGGAAATATCTGAGTGTAGTGACCTGTCATAGCTATTCATATTGTTTTAAATAAAACTGCAGATTGGACAAATGTGTACGTAACTTCAAGAGCATGTATTGAGTGATAGGGAATATGGTAAAGATCTCAATGGGAACAGTAAAACCTTAAAAAGTTGGTCTTAATGTATCTATTTTGAAAGAATAATACTTAAAAATTCATTTTAAAAATTAAAACAAAAAACAAATAAAACTTTTGCATACCTTATGAAAACTAATGTATTTTGGAGAAAAAATATATGAATTTCATCAAATAGCTTTTCCTTTCTAATATGTGGATTATTTACTATGAAAGCATTTTTAAAACAATCAAAATGTACATAAAATGCTTTAAAATAGCTTAAATAATGTTATATAATAATATAAGTGTTTTTCAACAGTCACCAGTTCAAAGTTCAGAAGGCAAGATTTTTTACTGCTGATTTTCAAAGCAGATGGGTCATCTCAAATTGGACAGTGAATGCAACACAATCTTCTAATCTCCATTTTTTCCTTTGGTCTTATACCAAACTTTAAATGCTGAGCTAAGTGAATATCTATTACTGATTATCTATCATTCCTTGGTAAAAAGTACCTATAACTGAAAATTTATCTCCAATGATTTTTATTCTCTAGGAGAGTGATCACCAAATCTGTAAATACAAGGTCTACATTTTATTTTATACATTTTTGCTGTATTGACATTACTTCATGATAAGTGTATATTCTACAATATATATCTAATTAAAGAAATTACAGAAATAATGTAAAAATATTCATGTTATTTATAACATTTATACTCTTAAATATAGTCATACAGATTTTCTTTACGAATATTTTAAGATGTGTATCTGCATGAAGATTTCTCCCACTCTCTCTCATATATATAAGGTTGTTTAGAAAATAATAGCATTTAAATGAGTAATAAAAATCTGACTTTATTCTACAAATAACCTAATACATGTAAATTATATATGCAGTGCATATGTACACACATACTTAAGTTCTATATCAATGTTCTAGGAAAAAAGGAAAAAGTGGGCTTTATATATTTTAAAAAGAGTGATACCAAAATAAATTATAAATAAGAATGTGTATATAAATGAACAAGAATGTAGCATATAAATATATAAAAATATTCTATCAAAAAAAATAAATAAATAAATAAAATAAAATAAATAAATAAATAAATAAAAAAAGTAAATACTGCTTCAGGGCTTTAATAGCTGATTATTGTTTAACAAACATTTTTTTATCATATCTTTACCTTTTGGTAAGAATTCTATTAAAAGAAAAAAATGAAAAAAAATCTACAAATGTTGCTACTCCAATTATCAGAGTTTTTTTTTATTAAAATTAGCATTCCCTTCTTTTTTGAATAAAAATAAAAAAGTTCCTTCCTTGACAGAAAATTGAACAAAAAAAAAAAACAAAAAAAAAATGATTCTTCAAAAGAAATAACGGTAGTATATTCTTCTCTGAATAAATAAATCTTTTTTTCACTTTGTGTTTGGTATATTTTTAATGAGAACTCTTAAGAGGTTGGAAATGGGAAACTTGAAAGGTAGAAAAAGAAATTGTTCATTATATATATATATATATATATATATATATATATATATATATATATACACACACATGTATATATTCTTAAAAAGATTTCAACCAAACAAAACTCATTTATTATAAGCAAACTTATTTGAGCATATTTATCAGGGATTTATTCAAGCTATTTTTTCTTTTGTTCATTATATTGAATAGATTGAATTTATTTCTAAGTTTTACTAGTTTTAAGTTTATCCAAAATTTAAATTTGAAACAGATTTGAAATACACTCTACTGCAAGTTCATATTATTAGATTCAGCTATATCTACAATGATAGAAAGTAAAATTGCAACCCTTTGAATAGGTGCTTCAATCTATTAAAGATTAAATTTACAGGTAATATACCTGGATTACAGATCAATGTCCACACAGATTCTAAAATAAGGAGTGTATCAATAGAACTTGGATTCCATAAGCATACTGTACTGAGGTCAAAATTGGCATTATCCATCAAGGTGTTGCAACTTTAATCTTTCGTTAGTTACAATATGAACACAGATATAAATACTAGTAATTATCAGTTTCAAGCCCTCTTCAGTCTATATCCATGCTCCATTTCTGATATTGAAAATTCTTCTATTTGAAATAATACTAACATTAAGCATAATAACTTTTATTTATATATATAAGTATTTTGTAATTTGCTTGAAGCATTGCACAAATTATTTCATTTTTTTTGCATTGAATTAATTTAGACGGCTATTGCAATGCAAAACAATAATAATTATTTGAGCCTAACTAATTTCGACAATATATACATCCCCACCCCACAGGGGTTGAGCACTCTGGCAAAGGAATTTACGGTTGTTACTTGCATAATTCAAAGGTCTTCAAATGAACTGAGCACTCTGATATCTGGTAAGGCAAAAATGTAAACAAACGAAAATGACTATATAATGTCTTATAATTCCCAAGCTGATGTGGTTCACTTGTTGGCTGAGCGGTATGATACTAAGTCTAACATAAAGTTGGGTGGGTTCCGATCCAGCTTCAAGCGTCCTACGTGTCTAACTACCCTGAAGAGTTGTGATACAATGAAACAGTCTGTCCGTGGATGACTATATATATATATTGGCAGAGTTATATCTAGATTGTAGATGAAATTGTTTAAAAAATAATTGATAAAATAAAAAACATCTAAAAACAAGTGAAAAGAGTTTCATGATCCCCTGATGATTAATACGTTCTTGAAAACGCCAGTAATGCTAAAAAAGGATTTTTAATCACAGCCTGCCATTAACTTTACTTTATAGTAACTCTATTTCAGATATTGAGCCCTATAAAGAAAACATCATAAGTCATAATTATTCTTATTTATATTGCATATATATATATATATATATATATATATATATATACACACACACACACACACACATACTGTATATCCTCCTTGGCTATTAACAAAGCCTGTTTGGTTTGATTTCTTATTATAATAGTATATCAACCTTCATAGGTAAATGTCAAAGCCATCCTTGTAGAAGAACAATTGTGGTGTTATTTACTCTAAGTCCTGTTATTCTAGCATGCATTCAATAACAGTGCACTGTTGTAAGTGTTACTATATCAGAAGATGATTAAGAACTGGAAATCTTATCAGAATATCTATTCTTTCCTAGCATACACTTAGTGTTATAATTTTATTGTCAGTCAGTGTGCATATATATATATATATATATATATATATATATATATACACACACACACACACAAACATTTGAGAAATACATAAAAAAATAATGGATCAAAAACTGAAGAACTGTGTGTGATCTCCCTTGAAAAATTGAGCTTATCCCTTGATCCAGCAGGAAAAGAGGTATATAGAAAAGATAAGATTAAAGAAAAATCCCAATGAGTGATTAATAAGGAAAAGGTCATACATTATGTGGGCTGTTCAACTACTGGCTCTGCAAAGAAATTCAATCTCTACACACATACATAAAAAAGAAGAAAAAAAAAAAAAAAGAGACTTTGATCTTTCAATAACTAATAATCTTAGTTTTCATAAGAAAGAGAGACTAAGTGAATAAAAAAAAGATGTGAGAATAAAAAAAAAGGTGAAAGCAGCAAAAAAAAAAAAAAAAAAAAAAAAAAAAAAATGAAGGTCAAAAAAGATAAATATACAATATTGGGACAGAAATCACAAGGGTTAAATAAATAACACAAATATATTAAATTATTACAACTTGGAATATCTACCCAATTATCTATATATTTGTAACATTTTCAGTGTGTGCAAAACCAATGACCAGCTAAAATGACAAATCCTATTGAGATTTTTTTTATTAGAGTACTAAATTTAAAATGGTTTAACTTAGATAATAAAACAATTTCCTGTCCGATTGGCAACCAAATGATAATTTTGTAAAGTTGTGCTGATTGTCATTTTTCAAACTGTCCAAATTTTCAATATAATTAAAATAATCATGGAATGCTTATAATAATCCTTCATTCCTTCCTAAATAGAAGTATCAATATCATCATGGATCAACAGTTACAACAATAAAGCTATATTCCTGTACAGACTACTCTGTGCAACAAAATAGTTAACAATTTACCAGTATAGCAAGTTCAATTCTTATGAGAACGCCACTGTGACCTTGTGCCTGACTATAAAACTCAAAGTCAATATCTGAGTAAAGATGTCTATGGATCAGGTATTTGAGAAAAATATGGAAAATGGCTATATAGCAAGGTTTAAATGAACTCTACTGGTTGACCATGACAGCTATTCCAGAAAGCCAAGGTGTTAAGGGTAAAGAAAGTGAATTTGAGTCTCATTAGAAACTTATTCTTTATTTCCAATCCATAACGCTTACTTATGATCATAGAATGACATTGTGGGAATCATGATAAAAAACTAATAGAAGATGAAAGAAATATTTTTAAAAATTGATAGTAATTGACAATACTTATCAGAGAAATGTTGAATAATATTAGAACCAATTTGAGACTTCAAAGAAATGCTCTGAAGTTAATATTGTAGCAATGAAATTCCATGTCTGTACCTGTTCACAAAATTTGTAGGTATGTTGATAATGAATAACTAATAAGCATAGCATAACTGATTATCTCTTTGTGTGGTTAGATGCGTTGTAGAAGTCAAATGTTATAAAAGTTGACATGGTCCATTGCATATAGAGATACAAATGCAGAAATATGCCTTGTTGAATATCTAGATACTAACTTACTGATAAGTAATAAAAAAAATCCTAATATCAGAAAAATGGTTCCCCAATCTTGGTAAAAAAAAAAGAAAAAAAAAAAGTTCAGTTACATTTGAAATTCCAGAAAATTTCTTTTCTTACTTTCTAGATAAATAAGTAAAAAGTTCCAAATTGTATAAGCATGAAATAGCCTTTTGAAGATCACAACTCTCCATTTTTTCAGAAAATGTCAAGAATCTCTAGATTTCCACTTATGTGAAACTGCTACCCTTTTAAACTCTTATTCCCTTGGCCCTCAGAGAATAAAGAGCCTATACCTAAAGCTCACAAAATAAAAATAACTTGAGCACAAAAAACATTGAAATTTTCAACCAAAGCACAGACATCTTTGTTTAAAACTATTCCATCATTCCATTTAAAAAAAAAATTAAATAAAAATAATGTAAATTGTTTTCATATTAACTCACCAATACTTATCTGATGATCAAGAGATAGTGAAACTTAAAATTGTGTGTTGGATGGTTTTCTTCCTTCAAATATTATTATCATATTAGCTTTACAATATTTTTGTATTGAAAACTATTTTATTTATAACAGTAAGCACAGTTGTTTTAGTTTTATGCATTTACCCAACCCTTCCACTATGAGTAGGATGTGACACAATGTCAATTTTCAAATAGAGTAAGGGGGGGGGTGTTATAATTCAGTTTTCTTTCTCATAGACTGGTTACTGTACCAATGCTAAAGAACCCAGTCTTCCCAACTATTTACCCATAGTTAGGAAGAGAAGAGATGTATTCATGCCTTTCCCCAAGGGTATTAGTGCAAATTAAAATGCAAATAACTTTGTCCAGCATTTCAACTCAGGTAGCTAATTCCATTTCTTATGGAGAGTTGTGATCTTCAAAAGGCTATTTCATGCTTATAAAACATTTTAGTTTTTAAACTAATGGTAATTGTACTTATTTTACCTTTAATTCCAGCTGCAAGATCATAAGTGTTATTTGCTTACCCCAGCATATTTTTCCAGATATCTCACTGATATATTAAAAATAAAATATTTGAAAAGATACTGCATTATATTGTTAAAATAAATGATACACATATGAGTACATTTTTTAAATTTTAGTTCAATAATAAAGATCTGTCAAAAAATATTTGCAGAGTGAAATAATTACTTGATATGCTTAAGATTAATTCCATGATAAGTACTTTTGGTTATATTATATTCATATTTGTTTTTAAATTCATCTAAGATTCCATTATATCTTCTGATGACTAATCTACCTAGTGATAGATAGAATACTTTAAAATTTAAAGCATTTCTATTGTATCTTTTGATGCCAACTCTTAAACACTTTTGGCCTAGCAACAAATTTCAATTTAAAAGATAAATCATTGATAAAAGTAAAGATTGAAATGATAAAATTTTCTTCGCCTGGTGAGATATATTTGCATTGTACATTCAGAATTAATTTCCTATTCATTTTCTAATTTTAATGATCTAATTAATAAGGATATAACCTAAAATCAAGCCACAGAGTGAAGATTTTATTTAATTCTAATATGAATCAAAATTCTGTTTAAATTTGATTAATATTAATCCCAAAATAATAAATACTTGTAGTTTTCTTAGTTAAACAATAATCAAAACATGTTTTAAAGTCTTGGCTTTTGGTCTGCTGACACCTATTTCCTCTTTAAACCTATATTAAAACTATTATTCATCTTACTTAAAAACTTTTTAGTGCCATATATATAAGAAAAGGAATTGGCATCCTGAGTTTAAACCTTGGACAAAGATGTTTGCAATTTACATTTTGCAAATATCCTTAGAGAAAGACAAGAATTCATCTCTTCTCCCCACAGCTAAGGGTAAATAGTAGAGCAGACTGGCCTTTTTAGCCATGGCACAGCAACCAGTCTAAGAAAAGGAAAATCTTGAATTTAGGGTTGGATAAATACATATTACCATATTTTTAAATTTTCAGAAACTCCCAGTGTTGCATTTTAAAGCAAAAAATAACTTTAAAAAACAACAATATAGTTTTAAAACAGTTAAACCACTACAAAATGATATTAATCAATATAAATACTATGAACTGGTGTTAGAACAATAAAATCAGTAAATTTCTTGTCTTGTATATCATAAAATTTGACTATAGCTGTACATGGCAAATCAATAGGAATTTTGACAATACCCAAACAAAGCAGTAAAAGAATTAAATAAGAGTATTATGGGGAGGGGCAGACAAACACTGAGATCCACTGATATGTGATGTATTTAGTATATACAAGAAAATATAGATAATTCAATAAGATATATTTTTTTTAAATTGTAGGTAATTAAAGAGGTACAGTAATCAAATTCCAGAGGTAGGATGAATAGTTAGTCATAATATATCAGGAGAGAGGGAGCAAAAGGTGTAACTTGTTATAAGAGACATTTTTGTCTAAAGCTATAACCTGTATTTACAAGATCAAAATCATAGTGTACAAAACAGACGTTTTTTTTCTGTAGAGGTATTACATACAACAGCCTGCAGAAAGGAACAATTTTCCTCCCTCTTGGTATGTTAAGAAGAAAAAAAATGACTGAATCATTGGTATTCTGTATCAGTGAACAATAGTAAGAAGTGTGTATTATTAACTGAAGGTTGGTATAAAAAATAAAATAAAACCATAAGTGGGTTTTAAAGGTCTAGAGATAGGGTAAATAAGGATTTGGAAAATGTGTGGTAAATATAAGGTATGTTGATATGTTAGGAAGTTTAAGTAGTATAGAAATATGTAGTGTTATATATATATATATATATATATATATATATATTCGAGAAAGAGAGACAGCAATGATAATGAAAAGGTAAATGTCTATAATCTAAGATTCAAAGTGGATCTCTGATAAAAGTGCATTTAAACTATGTTCTATCTTTCTAGATCATCTAGTTAAATAAGCTTGAATTTTTCAGGGACATACACAAATATCAAGAAATTCATTTATCCAAACAAAGAGACAGTAAAACTTAACTAATACCTTAATGCCTGTCTATTTAATATTCTCCCACTCATTCAAGTCTTGGTAGCTTTTTGACCCAATCAAAAAAATAATTTTTTTTCATTTTATTAAAGGATGAAATACTGTAAACTCCCACATGAGAGAGAAAGACAGATCATATGCATTTCTAAAAAGAATTCTGAAGTTAAATTTTCACTACATTTTGAAAGTTTTTTTTTGTTCTCAAAACATTTTTTTTTTACCACAAAGTGATAATAAATATTCAAAAGTTTCAAGACTGGACCGGGCCATTGGCCTAATTAGTAGAGTGTTTGCCAATGGTCCGGGAGACTGGGGTTCAATCACAGGTCAAGTCATAACAAAGACTCAAAAAATGGTACTTAATGCTGCCTTGCTTAACACTCACCATTATAAGGTACAGATCAAGAGTAAAGTGGAGCAATCCAGGGTGTAGTAGCTATTGAAAAGGGAGCCTTCAGGTCACTCTCAACATAGCCCAACAGAAAATCCCTAAATGCCTAGTTTAACCAGATGACATTCAAATAACTGAGGTTGTTTTGCTGACAGTAGCAGATTCATGAAATGTTCTGCAGTTAGTTCTAGTTTGCATGTTACAAAATGATTCTTCTAATATTTTCAGGAAATGTATCAAAAGTGTTCTTTACAAATAGAAAGCATTTTTTTCCAATATTTTGTTAAATAATTTTCTATTTCCAGGATTTTGTAAAAAAAATTATTTTCTCAAGATTTTGTCAAAAAAAAAAAAAAAAAAAAAAAAAAAAAGATTTTGTAAAAAAAAACTATCATCATTATAGTGGCACTTTTTTCTTTTAGTTGTAATATTCATAGTGAAAATACGCAAAAAGTTTTGCTTTTAGCTCAAGAGAAGAAATTATATAAGTAAACTATTTTTAGAGCCATCTGATATAACAAACTTCAAATGAATACTTTGATGACTTTTTTTAACATTTAGAAGCTTACAATTGCTAAAACCGTCACTAAACCCTGATATCGGTATAAATTACATTTGAATATATTACCATAGTATTTACTAGTATATCTAATTATTCAATCAATTCCTATCAATTTATTCTTATCAAACCAACTGTAAAATTTAGCAAATGTGAAGAGGTTTTTTTCTGCACTAAATGTAGAAGTTCTTCAAAGATCCAAGTGCCACCACTCCTTAGAATTCAGAAGAAAAAAATGAACTGGGTTCGTAACACTAATTGACTTGGCTCTAAAAGCCACTTGAAAAGTCTAATAGGCTCACCTGACACTGAAGGAAGCAAATATCACAGAAAAAAAAGCAGCAGTCTTCTAATAAGCCTGGAAGTCTTTTTCTGTCAGAAATCATTCCCTAGCTATGAGTCAGTTTCAAAACCAGGAATCTGCTAAGACTGCTGCAACACTTCCACATTTCAATGATTATCATCATTTGGGATGAATTCCAGCCAAATGAGAAAACCATCAGACGCAAATCTCTTCTTGAGTGCCTAAGACAGATCAATCTTCTACATGTGATGACTGGCAGTAAAAATATGTAAACTTAATGAGAAAAGAAGAGGAGGTAAACTTTTATGGTGTTTATTTTTACAAACACTATCTCTAAACTAGGCTTTTCATTTGCATGTCTTAGAGGACCATTAGAACTTATAAAATTTTATATTAAAAATTAATAACAAATAAAAAAGAAATAAGAGAAATTACTCCATAATTAGCCCACCATGTTTGATAAGGGTTAGAATATGCTGACTGTATCCCCTGCAGAGGGGTATTCTGAATATGACACTCAACTGCATCTGGTGGTGAGGCTCAAAATCTAGAGAGTATGAAGTACTTCTTCATTGCCATTACTTCCAAGTCAACTTTGACTCAGAGTGGTAGCACCTGCTAGGGTCAAATAAAACTTTTTAAAAATCATTTGTATTCGATGAGACTGCAAAAAAAAAAAAAAATTCTCAAGAAACAACTACAAAAAAAGTGTAAATGTGAATGTACAATGGACATAATTCCCTAATATCTAGGCATAAAATAACCAGAGACAAGCTGACATGCCATTAAAATCAATCTGTAATTAGCATCTAATAGTTATCTCTTGAGAAACTATAATGATCAAAGTGAGCACTATTAAGTTGCAAATTGGATGGGAAATTACTTTATTCTCAAACACACTAGCAACAATCTTGCTAAGATGTGCTGTTTTTGCTGTTAGAGTAACAAATACAAAATTCATACTATTATACTATAAATACAGTTTATTAGTGAGCATTAAACCAAAATTAATCTTGTTTTGTATCAATGGAAGTGTCTGCAATATATAACAGTGGCTAATTTTAAAACAGATTGGAGATTATATGACCCAGGGTTGAATATTTAAAACAAACTTAATTTTCATGAGTTGCTATTCAAGAGAAATTAATGTTTTAATGGCTAAAATAATTTACAAATCTCCAGTTCTTCAATATCAATTTCAAACCAAAATACTTTTTAAAGCTATAAAAACAGCTGAAAACTAGACCCCTGGGTAACTTAACAAATTATTTAATATCTACCAAGTATATAACTAAAATTCTTATTGTGTGTGTGTGGGTATATATATATATATATATATATATATATATATATATATATATATGCACACCCCCACTAGCGGGATGCAACACAAGGTCAATTTTTCAGCAGTGTAGTGCTAGTTTAAATTCAGAGTTTTTCTTCTCCGAGTATAGTTGCTATACCAAGGCTAAGGAGCCCCATCTGCCCTACTATTTATGCATAGATGAGGGAAAAGATGGATTAATTTCACAAAGTGTAATGTAAACAGCTTCATCCAGGATTTGAACTCAGTTTGCTGTGTCCATTTCCATGTGCACTTATATATAATCAAGTCGTGCTGACAGCATGGATTTCCATGACTCTCTCCATCCATCCTAATCATCCATCACTACCGTCAGGTCCTCCAAACTACATCCTGTGTCCACACAGGGCTGATGTAAATAAGTTCTTGTTGGTTCATAGAAGAACGTCACTTATGAGTTCATACTTGCTTCTCCAGCTGTGTCTTGTTCGTCCTACTTGGATGGTTTTCAGATGGGAGGTAAGTGGCTATACAACTGTTGTTTCATGGGGTGTTGCTTTCAGGATTTGTTCAAGACAGCTCATAGCATTCTTGTGTAGTTCCCATCTAGATGACTAATTTAATGATATATATATATATATATATATACACACACACACACACACACACACACACACACACAATGTGTATAAATATGCATATTTATACAAACACAGCTAATGGCTAATCATAGAGCATTTTAAATGTATAAAATCTCCCTTATTCAGAGAGTAAAACAATTTCCAGTCCAATTTGCAACTGAATGTATAAGATGAATGTAATGCTTTTTAATCTTCCAAATTTGCAATATAAAAACAAAGAATATGAAATACTAATCAGAATATTTTACTTCTTCCTAAACAGAAACAACTTCATCATGGATGCCTGTTATAAGGTGAACCCAACAGGTTCACAGGTCTTCTTGTCTACAATATAAAAATGACTACTTTCTCCAAGATGTTAAAAATGATCTGAATCAAACATGTTCTTCTCATTTCTTCAGCAGAAGAGTTTCAAAATTACTTATCATTTGATCTATATGTTAAAGAAAAAAAAATTGTCTGTTTTTTTTCTTTAGCGTTTTATGCTATCAAAAGAAAATGACATTTATATAAAAGACAGGTATGTATGTGTTGTGTGTGTGAGAGAGAGAGAGATAGAGAGAGGGAGTAATATCTATTTGAAAAGGTAGGGGATGAAATCTGAACCATAAAACAATATGATATCAATATGGTTTATGGTGTTGTCTATAAAGGAAAAGCTTAGATAATCATAAATGATAAATTGGGATGGAGATGACTTTAATGTCTTCCTCTTTATTGCCTCATGAAGATAAGCATACTAATAATTATTAATATAAAAGGCTGAATTTATATTTACTCAATAACAATTCACTGTTTCCTAAGTACTTCTTTTTATTATTTTCATCTGCTCACTCAGATGAGGTTATGTTTTTCTTTCATCTTGAACAACCAATCAAATGAGAGAAAAAATAGGGGGTAAAAAACCCAGTATCTTTACATCATTATAACAATAGTTATTATCTATATTGCAATGAAGGAAATTTAGTTATGTTATAGGCTACCATAACACAGCAAAAATGGCATACTGGAGAGGTCTTTGTCAGCTCAAAAGTATCAAAATGCTCTCAGAGAATGAATAAATGTACAATCCAATTTGCATTAATATGAGGTTCTATTTAGACACTTGCCACAATCATTATAATTTCTGAAGGGAGATAACTATTAAATGTTTTCATTGTCTTAAATGAGTTTAATACATTAGTATGAAATAAAAACAAACCCACTCTTAACTTACTATAATAGCCCAAATGAATTCATTACTTAAACCCCCTCCCCCCAAAAAAAAGCTCATGATTTAAGATTATCATAGACTTATCACATTTTGTTTTATATTCAAAGCAGATGATATATATATATATATATATATATATATATATATATATATATGCGCGTGTGTGTTTTTCAATCTAGTAAATCCGGAGTAGGCAACAATGTCAGGACAAATAAATTATTCAAATTTAAAATATTTAAATATTCCTGGTAGAGAGCTCAATGTAAATAAATTCACAAAGCAAACAATATTGTTTCAAGAAAAAAAAAAAAAAATATTCGATCACAATAGGATAATATATTTATTTCCATCCCGTTAAGAGCATTGATATGAATCAAAGACTCTAAAATAATTTTTAACAGGACTTCATAAGATCCAACTATCCCTACTATCTGGTTGTAATGTATTTTATTTTCCTATTGGATCCAATGAAGTCCTGTTGAAAGTTATTTAAGAGTCTTTGATTCATATCAATACTCTTAACAGGATGGAAATAAATTTATTATCCTAATGTGACCAAATATTGTTTTTTCTTTATATATATATATATATATATATATATATATATAATGAAATGTGTGCATATATATATATTTCACATTTTACTATATATGATAAGGTTATTCTCTATAAGGAAGATAAATTTCTACTTGAATTTGTGTATGTAAAAAAATATTTGAACACAAAAATCCCCAATTTGAGATTTAAAATTTGTATATTAGTTTAAAAATGGTGGATTATTTTCAAGAAGAAAAAAGTAAATAGCACAGAAATTGAATAATAAGCTCATGCCAAAACAAACATTGACACTATACAATAATTACATTATATCATAAAACCTTAAGAGTCTATAAATATTCTTGTCAACTCTACAACACATGGTGCCTATTTCTAAGCCCATCCTAGAATAGTGATTTGAGTTAATTGGTAAGTATGAAATAAAATTTTTGTGACACGTGTGCTCACTTGTTCAAAATTTCATGATGTATTATTAAGTAGAGAAAGATTCTCATTAAACAAATGAAGACATATTTGAGAACCACAGAACAACTCAACTGTTTTAAGATATATCCATGAATGAAATAAAAATCATTCATGTGCCTACACTTTTCATTTTCTAACTTATGTTGAATATATAGCTATTTGCTAAGCTTAGCTTAGATGTAGCACAAGGCCAAAAGTATGGGGAACCCAGTGAAAATTGAACTCACTAACAATGATCTGCAAATCTAGTTTGCTAAGCATTACACCAAGTAAGATGCCCTTTCTTATTAAGCTTAGATTTAGCACAAGGCTAGAAGTATGGGGCATTCAGTGAGAACTGAACTCTCAAACAATGGTCTGTAAATTTAGCTTGCTAACATCATGTGACATGCCCTGGTTAATATATATCAAAGTAGTAATATTCAAATTTCTTCAAAGAATCACGGGGGGGGTCCCCCTGTGGTGTAATGGTTAAAGTGCTAGACTGCTGAATCATAGTAATAGCAATGAAAAGGTGACTCCATAAAGATCCAGGTGGAGCCTCACCACCAGTTGCAGTTTAGTATTACACCCAGGATACCTTTTTTTGGAAGGGTCATAATTCTTTTCAATAGACGCAGTCAGTGTATTCTAGGTCCCACCAAAAGATGAGGTTAATCATATACATATAATCCTAATCAGTAAATTTTAAACCAATTGACAATTATTTAATAAGACAATTCATTAACTTTTTCTTTTGAAATCAAAAAATTTTAATTCTGTACAAGTAATTACATCTTGCAGCAGTATGGCTTTCCTGATAACAAGAATCTTGATGAGAGTCCCTTTTACTATGAAAAAAAAAAGTTTTTATGCTAAAAACCTTCCCATAGCTCAATAAATCTGCATATCAAACAGTTTGTCTATTGAGGATAGATCAATAGACTCTTTACAATTACCAATATATGTAGCACTTGAATCAAACTCAGTGAAGTTATGAGAGAACAAGAATTAAGCAAGCTCTTTAAGAAACAGAGATAATGCACTGTATTTGATATAGGGTTACTACAATGCCAGCCTTGCCGCATCCAGATGTACTTTATATATATATATATATAAGTAAACTACTATCATGAAGTAGATTAGAGGTGAGTTCATGGTAGCCCTAACCACTGTCTTTTTATGAGGTAAAGGATCAGAGAGTGACTGTGGGGTATTCCATCCAAAATACTCAGAAACTTGGGTGAATAGTAAATGAAAAAAAAGACAGAGAAGTTCAACAAGAGATACTTTAGGGCTACAAGTATTCTCAGAAGATCAGATTAACCAGGTATGACCTCAACCTATCAAATAGCACTTGCAGATACAGCCCACTGATTAGATTTAAACATTTAAAATTCTATTCTGGTTTGGCTTCAGTAATACTTACTGATATTTAACTAGCTCTCTGCTCATGTTGTACATATGACAAGGAAAAAATAGCCCAGTTCAAATGACCAGTGTTATAAAGGCGTCAAACTACACCAACCTTCTCCTTAGGTGCAGTCCCAAGGTTGGAATCCCCAGAACTGGGCATGCTTATCTTGCAGAGTTCAATGTAGAGCTTCTCTAACTTTTTACTTGATGCACCTCTTGTAATCAAATTTAATTTCCATTTTCTCTCACCAAATAAATCAATTTGATATTAAATCACAAAATATAAGTAATTTACCAGCGTCTAATACAATTTACATGAGAAAATAATCAGTAAGCAATAAATTCAAAGACCCTTAATTCTGGAATTATTTTTTAATGGGAAGGATGTGTTTGGTAGGAACTGAGGAGATCAAAATAAATGGTTTGCAGGTTTGTGACAACAAAAAGGTTTAACAACATCAGAGCTAGAACATTCATTCATTTAAATGACCCAAAAGTTTTGAACAGGTTGTAAATGAATGACACATCACAAGTGGACATCATACTCAATTAAGCATTCTTCCAGGTGTACATTTTTTGGCAACTAGTCTACATGATCCAACAATTTTGGTTCTGTTATAAAGGGACTGATCAAAGCAAACAAGTAAATTCACCCCTGTAGACCACTATTCTTTTATTCACCAAACCAAAATTTTATTCACCTCTAGAGGTCTACATATGAAACACTTTGAGAAGCCCTGCTGTAGAGTTTAGCAATAAATAATACCTAATAATGTTTTGATTGAATGATATTCTACTAGAAATAATAAGATATTTTTTCCATAGTTTGTAAATCAAATAGGACACAGTTGATGGCATACAACTGATTCAGAATTAGATGAATTGTGTTTAGCTTCATTTGGCAATATATTTATCTCTCACCCTTTTTACTGCATATATCTTTTTATATTCCTGCAATGGGGAATTGTAGAGAAATTTGATCTTAAGCAAGGTTATGGTTAAATTGAAATTTCTTAAACCTTTGTGATTAAGACAAAATACAAATACATTTTGAGTCTTTTTGTGTTAAATTTTATATTTGTTATCTTACATGCATGGACTATTCCCAAAGATAATTCTAACATCTGTACATAAAAAAGAAACCTTATGCAAAAATGACCTTTTGATAGAGAATAATGGAAAAAATTTACTCTTAAGCAGGGTCTTGTTTAAAATGAAATTTCTAAAGCTTCCTTATAATTGATTTATTAATTTTTGGGAATTGTATACCTTTTTTGTGTAATTTCTTAACAGTTTTTTTTAAAAATGGTTATATGATATCATATATTCCTGATACAAATAATTTACAAACAGATCTATTTGACCTCTAGATGGGACCCTAACAGGTACTACCACTTGGAGTCACAGTAGACCTGGTAATAATGACATTGAAAGAGTAATCCACATTTCCCAAATCTCCAGAACTAGAGCTTCACCATCAGATGCAGTTGAGTATCATAATCAGGATACTTTGGGAGATGGGGGTTATTCTTCTGCAGGGAATATGCAGTTAGCAAATTCTAAACCTCAAAGACATGGCATACTTCCTTATGAGGTCTGAAATGTATGAATGAACTGAGTTTAATGGAGAATCCTAGATATGACAGTAAACAATCTGATGGCGAGGTTCCAGACTTGGAGCTCTGGGGAATTTAGAGTACCCTTTTATTGCCATCACTCCCAAGTCCACTCTGGCCCAGAGTGGTAGCACCTGATAGGGTCCTATCTATGAATCAAATAGAACTGTTTGATATTTAAACTGAATGCAAACAAATGACTCATGCTAAATTGGTTGAAATAAAACTGTTTGAACATTTAACTGTGTGTAAACAAATGACTGATGTCTAATTGAATTGTTAGTGATACTTGGCAATACTAGGAACCATTTAATTTTGTTGACTTATGCTAAATTGAACTATTGGATCATTTAACTGTGTGTATCTACAAAATGTGTTTACAAATCATATATTTTAATATATATTAAAAAGCAGGATTAGGCATTAAATAACCTACAATGGTTGATATGCCATAAAACCAAACAAAAAAAATTCATAATTCACCAAATGGAAATATAATATCCACATATTTCTGGAATTTAGAAACAAAACCAAAATCAAAATCAATATCTCTAAGAGACAATTTATCACCTCCCTTTTACTAACTTTCACCCTTTTGTTCTATCTTTAGTTAGGCAATATCACCCCTATTGAGACAACCATTTTTAATAAAGTTTCAATAGTTTTTCATTAGTATGACAAAGTAAAAAAAAAATCTGACATGAAATCTTTTAGTGGATAATTTGAAATTCTCTCCATCAAGGAGTGTTGAAAGGACAACAAAATTGACGACAATAGAAAAGGGTTCATTATTTCCCTTGATCCCCTCAACCATGTGATATTCAATTATACCAACAGCTGAACAAAATCCCACTGATTCACTTATCACTGACAATAGTTTGCAAACAACAGTTTACAATTTTTATTCAAATAAACTTTTGCAATAATGGAATATATTTTCTTAATGTTTATTGTCATGCAATTGTAGCTATTTGTGTAAGACAAAAAGAAAAAAAGACAATAGTGCCAACTTTTATTTTTTTATGATTTTAAAGTGATCCGTGTCTGAGGGTGAATTGATGAAAGGAGAAAAAAAAAATACAAGGTAACTGAAAAGAATGAAAAATACAAAAAGGAAGTAACAATCAAGAAATGAAACAAAACAATTTCCTTCCATTTTGGCAGACACATTCAAAATGAAAATACAGAAATATCCCTATTCAGAAAATATGCCAATTCTTGAAAGGCTTTGGTAGGATTTATCTAAACACACACACAAAAATGAAAAAAAAGGAAATTAAGTTTTTCATTCTATTTTCAACACTTAAAATATGAAAACAACTATCCATTCTAAGAATAGTTTTTCAAAACTTTAAATATTAATAAAAAAAAAATGTGTATTTATTGATTAAAATTATTAAAAAAAGAAGTAAAATGCATTATTTTCTAACTTCAGTATTTTGAGAGCTCTAGATTAGATATACAGAGAAAACAACTATAGTAACCACTTTGGAGCAGAGTTTTATTGATTGATTTTAATGGGATGTCAACCCATCCAGGGTTATTTTAGACTAGAGGTTAGGAAATAACATTCATTGTATGTTCATATTTACAGTTTTTATGTAGTTGTTTCTTAAGAGTTTTTTTTTTTTTTTGTGCAGTCTCATCAAATATAAATCAGTTTTAAAGAGATCTATTTGACCCATAGATGGGACCTTAACAGATACTACCAGTCCAGGTAAGAGTAGACCTGGGAATTTGTTAATGAAGGGATATTCCACACTACCGAGATCGCAAGAACTGGAGCCTCACCATCAGATGCAATTTCATGTCATATCCAGGAGAGCTTTTTTTGAAGAGAGGTCTTATCACTTTGCTGGAGATACAGTCAGTATATTCTAAATTCTGACAACAGAGCATTCAATGCCTTTTTGATAACAATACTCAACTAAGCAAAGGATATAAAAATTGTAACTGTCTAATTATAATTCATCAAATGTCTATCTGCTCATACCACTAAGTCTGTGGAATTTCAACCTAACTGTACTGATATTGGACAGTGGTTGTATGTAATTTATATATAAAAAAATAGGATAGCTATATCATCATGCTACTAGGAAAAATGCGGAGATACAAGAAAAGGACATTGAACAAAAGACATGAAACAGAATATAACACAAAGTTAATTGTTAGGATTATCCAGGAAATTTTAAATTATATGTGGAGATCCTGTTCAGACTTTTTCTTAGGTGGGATCATCAGCTTTTCACTCTGTTTTTCTAACTGTCTTTTTTAAATAGCATATCAACCTTTATGGGTTATTTAAATCCAAAGCCATCCTTAAACAACAGCAGTGGTACTAGTTAACCCATAGCTGGGGGGGGGTAAGGAAATTCATATCTTTCCAGAGTGTATTAGTCTGTTTTTCTTAGTCCCACCCAGTCTAAAATTGTGTTTATCTCACAGCACTATCCCACTCTCTTGGTAATCATTATAAAAGGCAGATAATAATCTCTTTTTCTATAAGCACTTAGACCCTCTCTGTTAAGATCACATGTAGAGATAAGAGGGAATTCATTTATCTCAAAGAAAAGGCTAAGAAAACACTTAAAAATTTTTATGGAAGTTAATAACCCCTCCAAGCCTGGAAAATAATAAAATTAAATATCTATTTGAAATGTTTGATAATTTTTAGAGGCTATTGAAGGTAATTGAAATTTTAAAGCCATTTTCTGTAAACCAAACTCAGCATAAACAAGGCAGTCACCCATAGAAAATAAATGATAAAAACAAATAATCATCATCATGCTGACAACACAAAATTCCCAAACTCTCTCTTGCCATTAGTCTCTATCATCCATCAACACCTGCTAGGTCATCTAGACTGCATCCCTTGTCTGTGCAGAGATGATGTACGTAAGTCTTTGCTAGTTAGTAAACACTGGTACATCCATGAGGGGTTCACAGGAACCCCTTTACATGGATGAGCAAGGGTTGGACGACCAGCTAGAACCTATTCACAGCAGCTCTCAGCTGATACAGGATGTAACCTGGAAGACCTGCCTGGAGTGATGGACAATAGAGATGGGTGGTGAGAGAGGGCCAGAGAAGTCCGTGCTAGCAGCATGACATGATGATGTTACATCCATGTATAGTCCATAAGAAAACATTGGTTATGAGTTGGTCCTTCTCCAGCAGTCCTATATATATCTTGTTTGTCTTACTTGGATAGTTTGTGAGATGGGAGGTAGGTGGCTGTAAAGCAACTGTTTGGTGAAGTGTTGCTTCTAAGATTTGTTCAAAATACAGCACGTAGCATTCTTGTGTCGTTCCCATCTATCTTTTTCTGTTTTGTTAACATCCATGTGGTGCATCTATATACTTATATGGACATAAACTTTAATAAAAGCAACTCTTCATCCTTTATTTTTAATAATGACTAACTTACAACCCATGTGTAACTCAGGTAAGTACTGATAGTTTATATTGTTACAAATACATATTTGAGGTATGTTTAGTGTAATGATTATTGTCGTTGGAAATGGAATTGGTGTCCCAAGTTCAAATCCTAGATGAAGCTGTTCATGTTTCACTTCACACTAGTGCTCTTAAGAATGGCATGGATCCATTTGTTCTGCTCTCGACTGTAGATAAATAGGACAGATTGGATTCTTTAGTTTTGGTAAGGCAACCAATCTAGGAGAAGGAAAACTGTATTTAAGCCAGTTGTAACCTGGGTTCAATCCCAGGTCGAGTCATACCAAAGACTTTAAAAATGGTACTTGATACCACCTTGCTTAACACTCAGCATTATAAGGTACGGTTCAAGGGTAAAGTGGAGCAATCCTGGGAATGGAGTAGCGCCCTCCCCTACACCTTGGTGTAGTAGCTATCGAAAAGGGAGCCTTCGGGTCACCCTCGACTATGGTCGCTAACTTTACTTTACTTACTCTATTTGAAAAAATGAACTCGTAATGAAGGAATCAGGAGAATACATTAGGATAACGATTAACAAGAGAGGGGATAAAATGATATCATCAAAAAGGGGTCAAAATATAACAACAAAATCAACATTCTTAAATCAATGGTAATGTACCAATTAGGAAATAAGTGCAAAGCAAAAGAGTTAAAACTAAGAAAAGCATTTGTTATTTCTTCTTCCATCTATAGAGTGGAACAGAATAGAGCAAACAACAACAACAACAAAAAAAAGAAGAAAAAAAAGAAAAAAAAAGCATTCAGTTAGATCCATCAGTCAGAATTATAGCTGCCTTTTTCCAGCTTTACAATAAAAATGCTTGTTATTTAGAGAGAGAACATTTCATTGTTAAGTCTATATTCAAGTTTTAGCAACTTGCCATCAGACTGAAAAACCCAAATAATTTTCTCTGCAGTCACTGTAGCACATGAATCTTGAGATGATGGTAATTCTCTTGTTAACTGTGGATGCCCATTATGGTCCTGCAAACCATTGTTAGTAATCATTCACTATTGTGACCTTGAATCAGACTAAGTTAAGCCGAATAAAAAAAGCTAAGTTTGATAATCACCTGTTTCTAGTAATTTGTATTTATTAGGGTTTTAAGCATCTATATATGGAAAAGATTCTTAAATTTGTGTGTGTGTGGAAGTGTTCATTGCATAATGGTTATTGTAATAGAAAATGGACATGGCAACTCAAGTTAAAATAACAGATGAAGCTGACTGCATTTCACTTAGTGCTAATACCATTGGGAAAGGCAGGAATCCAATTATTTTCCCTGAAGCTATGACTAACAAGTAGGGTATACTGGGATCTTTAATCTTGGTATGGCAACTGGTCTGGGAGAAGGAAAACTAAATTCAAACCAGTTGCACACCACATAAAAAAGTGACCTTGTGTTGCATCATGCTCATGATGGATGGGTTGAGTAAATATATATGTGAGAGAGTGAGAGTGTGTGTGTGTATATATATATATATATATATATATATATATATATGAGAGAGAGAGACATATACAGATAACATAGTTTGCAATATTTATAGAGAATGCTCAATATGATAGACAAAACATATATATATATATATATATATATATATATATATACTAAGTCTGATAAATGTGTAATTGAGAAATTGACAGTGACCAAGGACTGTTGACAATGTCTATGCTATCATAACTTTATATATATATATATATATATATATATATATATATATATATATATATGCATGAGTGTGTGTGTGTGTGTGTCAACAATAATCTAACAAAAACTGCACAAGATTTTTTATTGCAGTAAAAATAATATATTTCAAACAATTTAATATGGAAAACAAAGCAATTTCCAGTACAATTTTCAACTGAATCCTAATTTTGTGGGCTCTCAGTTCACATGGAATGGTATTTTTTTTTTCTTAATAATCCAAATTATCAATGAAGCAAGGATAACTATGAAATACTAATTAAAATCCTTCACATCATGAAAAAAACATCAATCTAGTAAATGATATGAGGAACACATTAAGTTCACAGGTTGTCAAGTCCCTAATAAAATATTAGAATATACTAAAAGTGGTTACCAAACTGCATGCCACTGAGCACAGTGAAAAAGTATAGATAAAACCAGTATAAAAGAAATAACACCTATTGTAGAACATTTAAGACATTTAAAACAAATTAAACTTATTTTCCATCATTGAACAAAAGATTATGCTTACGTTAAAAAAATCCTTTCATAAATATTTCATTGAATATTCATATGAAATTATGTACATCTATATCTCACAATCAGAGCATGAAGAGTTTACCAATTGATATATTTTGGATTTCTTAGAGAATAAAATCCTTCAGTAGCTAAAAACAACAATTACATTTCATCCAATTTTTCCACTTCATATTTATGTAAATGGGAATTTTCTTTTAACTAAAATTAAAAACAAAACAAAACAAAACAAAAACCTGCATTGAAAAGCAAATGAACGTCTATTTATCTAATTATTGTTCTAAGAAACATCCAGTCTATATTTTTTTATATATCATTCTAAATTTACTTAATTACTAATGATATGTTTCAGTTTAAGTAATTTATATATCTTAGCTTATAAAAATATCTTTAATACATTTCTAAATTTACATACAAATTGCACCAAAATATTTTTGGTTGTTTTTAAACTGTGCCTCAAGCAAGGAAAATTTGGAAAATATTGTTTTAAAAGATGTTCAATATTTCTAGATGATATTTGATTTAAATATAAGAAAAAAATGTTCTTGAATAAAAGATTGGTTTATAAAAATTATATGAAAGATATAATCAGTCATAGATAATCATTTGCTGATGCTGAAAACAGTATATTAAGCTTTCATTCTTAATACTCTAATCTATACTTCTATTATATTTTTATATTTTCATTTTCCATTTTATATTGACTTTGAGGCAGTTATAATTTTTGGTGCAGTTCTAATGATTTTTGGCAATTCATATCAATGATCTGAAAATGCAAGTTTTAAAATTGTTAAATAGGAGAAAAAAATCTCACAGAACTCAATGATGTAAATTGGTACCTCTTCATGCCATTTGATTCTAAGTATTTTTTCTAGAATACAAGAACGATTCTTTGAGAATTCTTGGTAATGACTCAGTTTTAAATGGTAACAGTTGTTTAAAAGATAGAAAGCAAAAACAAAAAAAAGAAAAAAAAAAAAGAAAGATATTTTGAATAATTAGGTTTGGTTTCTTTGTTTAATGGCATATCAAACTTTGTAGATTATTCAATGCCACAATGTAGAAGAACAGTAATGGTACTATTTAAGCAATAGCTGGAGGAATAAAGGGGTTCATACCTTTCCCAAGGGCATTAGTCTGAAAGTGAATGCAATACATGACTGGATTTTGAACTTGTTTACTATGATATTGCAGTCCAGTATTTTAGCTACCTCATCACAGGAACTTCTCTCCCGAATAGGTTGGTTTGGTTTCTTTGTAAAATGGCATATCAACTTTTGTGGGTTATTCAATGCAAAAGTAATCCTTGTAGAAAAACAGCAATTATACTATTCAACCTATAGCTAGGGAGATAAGAAGGCTCATTCCTTTTCAAAGGGTATTAACCCAAAAGCGGAGTTCAAATTCATTTATTTCAAGGTTACAGTCTGAGACTTAAGCCATAACACCATGGGGACTCTTCTCTTGAATAATTATCTGGATTTTAAAACTATATAAATAATGTAGATATAGAAAGATATGTAGATATGTCAGTTGTTTTATTTTTTTTTTTTTACTATTCATTATAAAATTATGATTTATTTCTAAAAAAAGATTAAACAAAGCCTAGGTGTCTAGTTTGAGGGGATCATCTCTCTAGGCAGCACCTCCCCATTGAATATAAAATGGTAAGGCCATAATCAAGTTATGATGGCAAAGGCTCCTAAAAAGAAAATGTTAACACACTGATTAATTTTTATTAACATATTTGTGAGAGTTCCCTTCACACAATATGAAATCAAGACATGCATGGTCTAACTTATTATCATAGAGAGTGAACTTGGTAAGTCAAGTTCAAATTCTAGATGAGCCTGTTTGCATTTTACTTTGTGCTGATGCCCTTGAAAATGCCATAAATTCATTTCTTCTCTCTCAACTATGGGTAAATAGGATGGTAGACAAGGCTCTTTAGCTTTAATAAGCCAACAAGTCAAAGAGAAGAAAAAACTCAGAATTTAAGCCAGGTCAGAGATTGTTCCTTGGTACTGGTACCATCTAACCTAGTAGAACCTGTTATATGTTACTTGAAGAGGAAATGGCCATTAAGTAACCTTCCCATTGCCCTGAGAGATGCCATTAAGAGAAATTAGTCAGCATGTCATCCTGACTACATGAAAAAAAAATTCATGAGATATGAGGATGAGAACAATCAATCACTTTTAATGACTTGACAATAAAACATTTAAATAGATATGCCTATTGAATACACTCAACTGTAAAAGTCTCACTGAAAATAGAGACTCCACCAATGTTGCCTTGAGGCTCTGAAGCACCAAAAAGTGAATTTGAAACTAATCAGTATTTCTTATAGAATTGCAAGAAAGTAATCTCACTCCATTATTGCATCCCTCAGAACTTTAAGGGAAATGACATCTTAGCAACAATTTTATATTATGCATAACACAAATTCTAAAAACACTATGCAAGTTCTACCTTAGCGTAGCAATTATTATCATAGAAAATGGAATCAGAGACAAGTTCAAAACCTGGATGAGGCATTTGCATTATACTTCATACAAATACCCTTGGGAATGGCATGAATACACCTATTCTCCTCACCAGCAAGGGGTAATTAGTAGGATAGACTAGGTTCTTTAATCTTGGTATGGCAACTAGTCAAGAAAGAAAACTTTGAATCCAAACCAGTCGTACTTGGCTCAAATAGTTGACCTCATGTCGTATTCTGCTTGTGGTGGATGGTTTGGTTTCTTTGTTTAATAGCATATCAACCTTTGTAGGTTATTTAATGCCAAAGCCATTTTCCAAGAAGAACAGTAGTAGTACTATTTAACCCATAGATGGGAGGATAAGGGGGTTCATACCTTTTCCAAGGGTATTTGCCTGAAAGTGAACGTAATAGAGCAACTGGAATACAAACTCGCTTACTACAATTCCGCAGTCCATCGCTTTAACCATTACGCCACGAGGACACCCCCTGCTTGTGGTGGAGGGGTTGGGTAAATACATACATTAAAAACATGTAGGTAGAACTTGCATATTCAATTCATTTTTTATTCTATTTAAACCTGTGCATCCATGTTTTATAGTGCTTAAAACATTCTATAAAACTGAATGGAGTCCCTGTAGTGTAGTGGCTAATGTGCTGGACTGCAACATTGTAGTAAGTGAGTTCAAACTTCAGTCATGCTATTATGTTCACTTTTGGACTAATACCCTTGGGAAATGTATGAGTACTCTTAGCCCCCACCAGTTATAGGTTAAATATTACTGCTACTATTCTTCTACAAAGGTAGATTTGGCATTGAATAAATCACAAAGGTTCACTTATGTTCTCCGGCTGAGGCTGCAGAATACACCAACTGCATCTCTGCAGAAGGAACAAGACCCCTTTCAAAGAGTCTCCTGTTATGACACTAAACAATCTGATGGTGAGGATCCAGTTCTGAAGATTTGGGGAATGCAGAGTACCTCTGCATTACCATTGCTCCCAGATCCACTCTGACCTGGAGTGGTAGCAACTGATAGGGTCCTATCTATGGGTTAGATAGAACTATTTGACATTTAAACTGTACACAAATGAATGATTTATGTTAAACTTAATTGTTAGAAATAGAACTCTTTGTGTGTAAATAAATGACTGATGTCTAATTGAATAGATACATAGCAATACTTAGAACCATTTAACTAGATGAAAAAGAATGAGCTTAGGCTCATTTAAAAAAGTTATCTGCAAAATGTGTTTACAAATCATATGTATTTGATAAATATGTATAAAGATGATTTGTCATTAAATAACCTACAATGGTTGATATGCCATAAAAACCAAACTAAACCAAAGCTTTCTCTCTCTCTCTTTATATATATATATATATATATATATTGAGAGAGAGAGAGAGAGCATGAGTATGCACATATATGACAATATTTGGGGAAAAAAAATTTACCCCACTCACAACTTTTAAGTTTCTGAATTTCTTAATCATTGCTTGAGTGTTGTTGACCAAGAAATTGTGAGTTGGGTCATTTCATTGATTTTTCTTTTTAATAATATTGTTTTATGGGTTTGTTGATATTGTATTGAACTTTCCTTTGCTATTGTTGGCACTGCCATTTTAGTTTTTAATGAACAGTATTTGTTTTAAAATATTATACACACACACACACACACACACACGTCTCTCTCTCTCTCTATATATATATATAGCAGTAGTTATAATGAGTGCATAAACATATACAGTGTTAGTTATGCATGTGCATTTATATCATTAAGTCATATTGGTATTCTAAATTGGCCAAATCAGTTTTCACGCTGAGGCAAGAAAAGGGTAAAAATTATAGAAACTTTTGAGTAATTTTAAGAGATTCAAATTCCTTGCTGATTCTAAAATATTTCCTAGAAACAATTCTATGTTGATGTTACTCATGAAATAAAGTAGGGAAATTCATAAGAATTTATTTACTTCTACACACTTGATCATTTTAATTTTTCCCTTATTTTTATTATTACAGCAAGATTTTTCCTATAACTATATATTTTTTTTTTTTTTTAAATTTTCTCCTCATAAAGCAATATGCATAATTCTTTTAAAGAATTTATTTAACTTGGAGTTATTCTTACAACTGTATTTTTTTTCCATTGGGAATTTTTTACAAGAGGGGATATTTTTCTTTTTGGGAATATTTCCTTCTAATTTTTTTAATCCCTCAGTCAGTATTCAATATTTCATTTAATCAATAGCCACGTATCAAATTTGCATTCAATTTTATATTTCTCTTTCATAATGAAGATCAATATTACAGTCACCAAGCTGGAACAAAACAAAACAAAAAAAACTTAAAAAAAAAATGAAAAATACAAATTACAAAAAATATTTTGTTTCTCTCCAACTCTAAAGTTAGAAATGATTAAATGTATCAATTTTTATACTTGAATGGTAACTTGTTTTTTTTTTTTTTTTTTTTGCTTTGGTTTTTTAAATGTATCTAAATCCTTTTTAAAAACAATTAAAGAACCCCCCCCCCCTTCCGGTCCAATAATAATCACAAAAATGTGGTCGGGGAAGGAGGATTTAAACTCATTACTGAAATTTCCAGTTATATTATTTCATCCTTTTCAAGTGGTGGCGATAATTATAATTATAAGAAAAATAAAATTAGTATAACTACTACTAATACTACTACAAAAAGAAAAAAAAGAACAACTTTAGATTTATTCATAAAATGAATATAGAAAAAATACTTGAATCTAACTCTCTGAAGAAAAAAAATGACAAACATTAATAAAATAAAAATAAGTATCAATTCGTGAATGTTTGGTTTGTGGTGGTGGGTATATATATATATATATATCACTCATACTATTTTTTTAAGTAAAGTTTAAGGGGTTTAATTATGTTCACTCTAAAATTTCATCAGTTTAAAACTTTTAAGACCTGGAATGCTTTTGACTTACAAACGCCCTTAGCAATCAATTATGTTTCAAATTAAGCGTAAAGAGAAAAAGAAAAGAAAATAATATAAAGAAGAGAGATTGAGAGAAGAGCGTAAAAAAAAAAGAACGAAAACAATCAGATAAAAGGTAGTACTTTAAGAAAAAAATGTTAAAAGTTTGGTTGAAGCGGGGATTGCCATTGGAAATAAACAATACAGGAATTTCAAAACATTAACTACAAAACCAAAATCTCTGCCAGTCTATCACTTACGATTGACATCTCTACAACAGTTAACACTACTACTACTACGAAACATTCATTCATTCAGGCATTCATTCATAACAAAATGACACTGATGACAACTCCCATGACCTCATAAAGCCTCAACAGGCTGATAATGTTGAGACAGAATTACTTTAATTGGTCAATTAAATTTCACTTCTAGATATACCAAGATCTTTGTTTTAAGGATAGAAATTTATTGGAGTAACTGATAACAAAAATAAACCTATTTCGTTGTAGCCTATTTTCTAAACCCCAGATATATTTTAAAATAACATTCTATTTAGCTACAATTCTTGTGTAATTAAAAAAAAGTTTTTTAATATTAAAAAAAACAAAAATATCGTTATACTAGTTCAAGGTAGGTTTTGATATTAAAAAGCCCATGCAAAATCTTTTTATTCAATTTCAACTATGAAATTCCTTAACTATTTTTGCTAATTCAAATAGTTTTAAATTTGTTCTGTTTAAAATTTTATTTCTGTAGACAACTTTTTCACACAAAAAAAAAAAAAAAAATGTACAGAAACCTCATTTGTCTAAAAATTTTAAACTAAAACTATCTGGAAGAATAAATTTATAGAATTGTTTTAAAAATTCAAACAAAAAACAAGTGAACTCATTAAAAAAGTTTTAAAACATTAAAACTTGAATCAGATGACAAATTATTCGAATAAAAAGAAAGAAAAGAGAAAGTCGTTTGTAACTTACAGTTAGGAACAGGTGAATTCTTTTTTATATGCATTGTTAAAGTAACCAAAGTTATTTCGCCAATTTATGTAGAAAAAATTCCTTTTTAGCCGGAAATAAATGAAACAAAGATTTTCAAAAGTCTTTAAATGTTCCTTATAGTTCAAATGTTCTGATGGGAAAGTGCCTCAGTGAGTGAATATTTTTCTTTCTTTTAGTGATATATATTTGAATTTTCCCTTTTTAGAAAATGTTTTATTTTAATCCTTTGAAAGATTAAAGTTCCTGAAAATGTTGAAATTTTAAACCAGCGATTCTTACACAACTTAAAAAATCAAAACAAATGAAGCCTTATAGAATAACAAAGGCAAAACTAAAAGTGAAAGTATAGAACTATCACCTTCTCCCAGGAGGTCTTTTTTCGGCAATGAAAATGTCTCTTCCCGAAACACTTGTTTCTTTTAGTAAATAAAAACAGTCAATTTAAAATGGAAATAAGTCACAACTGTATTTAAAATCCTTAATCGAGAAAACCTTATTTTAATATCTTAACACCTTGAATTTGAACAAATACGTCCTTTTTTTTTTTCGACAAAAAGTCTTTCAACTCCTAATGTGTGTTCTTTTTCGATCCACAGCCGTTTGTTTCAGTGTTACCGTTGTTTTGAAACACAGAGACTATTTTATCCATTCATCTCTCTGTGTCGCTTTGTGGCAGGTTAAAAGCTAATCAATGGAAAAATTTCTATCAACTGACTAAAACTGCCGCCTTACACCAACATCAGTGACAAAGAGAAGAAAATCCAAATATGAGGGGTGCGTGTGTGTATGTAGTTTCATTTGCGCGCATACTGGAAGAGTTCATTTGCGTACGGACTGAAAAGACGAGGGGAGCGCAGGTCGAACCTTTAATATTACTATTGATACAAAAGGTAGCAAGTGATTCATTCATACAGTCGCGAGGTATGTAATAGTGTAATTGTAAAGATCTTATGCTTACACACGCACACTATATAGCAGTATTGAAGAACATTTTCTTTTTGTTGTTGTTTATCTGATGGTTTGTCAAATTTAAAGGAAGGAATTTGCTTGTGTGACACAATAACGGGGGGAGGTAAGGTAAATTAAGAGGGCGGAGATTGGGAGTGAACCAGAAACCTGTCAGCTTAAGAAGGAAGTATATTTTTAGACTTTCGTGGATAGTTTAAAAGTACCCACAATGGAAGGGGAGTTCTATTTTGTGGGGAGTAGCGAGATGTTTATAAAATGAGTGGCGAGATTTGGTTATAAGGGATGGGGAGAGTTTATATGAAGAATATATGCTGTCTTTTCCAGAAATTGGGATAAAAATGCAACGTGAATGATAAAGCAATAGAGAGTGTACTCAATTAAGTATGGGTGACAGGATCCTGAATATTGTTTAGAAAAACGAAAAAATAAAAGGAAATATCGATCCAACATATTTTAAAAAGAAAAGTCAGAAACAGGTTAAGATGAGGGCGGATTTGGGAGGAGGCACATTTTTCTATTTGGAGAGAAGTCAGAAGAAGATGGCATTTTATCGATGTGCGACTGCATGTGACAGTTTCACAAGAGACAAAGCGAATAGAAGAAATGTACGTGCGGGGTATTTAAAAAGGAAACTAAAGACAAGGGAACGAAAGATATAACAAAGAAATTACTAAAAAGAAAAAAGACGAATAATGAAAAAAATAGAACAAAATAAAACAAATAAACTAACAAAAGAAAAAAAAATAACAATAGACGAAATTAATAAAATTAAAACAAAATCTAACCCTAACTCCAACAGTGATGATATGAATCACACGAGGAACAATTGTTCTTAGTTATATATATATATATATATATATATATATATATATATATATATATATATATATATATATATATATATATATACAAAGCATGTAAAATAATGCACTTTTTGTCGACACTGTTAGGATTTATTGTGTGCCTTTTTCTGCAAAATATGGATTATTGAAAACATTTATAATCTATGGATTTTTTAAAGTTAATAAATTCTTAGAAAAGGTTTATCTCTCATATAACGGTTTTTATATCGGTTTTATTGCAGGCCTTCATAAAAAAAATCCAATGGAAAATATACTTTTAAAAAAATCTAAATAGTATTATAATTTTGATAAATTGTTTGTTTTTTTAATCTAATAAGTTGAATCTATTTATTCAGTATTTTTTTTTTTTACATTAACTAACAAACTCTCAGTCAGACGTCAATTTTAAACTTCAATAAAAACTAAAAAAATTTAACAAGAATTATTTTTCTCTTCTATTAAGTTTGGTTTGGTTGTGTTAGGTTTTATGGCATATCAACCCTTCTAGGTTATTTAATTCCAAAATCCTGTATAACATTAAATATATAAGATTTGTAAACAAATAGTTTGTTGATAATATTTCTAAACAAAACCGAGCTCATTTGTTTGCACACAGTTAAATGATTTCAAGTATTGTCATGTAACACAAACACTTTAATTTAAAATCAGCCATTTGTTTCCACACTGAAATGGATACATATGATTTGCAAGTGATAATTTTCAGGTAGTTTTATTTTATTTTATTTATTTATTTTTTAATTCATAGCTAATTTGTTTCCACACATTTAAGTATTGCTATTTAACTCTAGTAATCCTATTTGATATTAATCATTTGTTTGCACACTGAGAAGTGGTTAAAAGTATTGCTATTTAACACTAATAATTCTATTCAACACTATTCATTCATTTGCACATAATCAAATCGTTCCATGTATTGCTATGTAATACAAATATTTCAATTTTTGTATGCAGTTAAACAATTTCAAGTATTCTACACTAATAGTTTTACTTGCACACAGTTAAATGGTTCCAAGTATTGCTATGTAATACCAATAATTCAATTTAGGCACACAGTTAGAGAGTTTCAAGTATTGCTATTCAACACCAATAATTCAATTTAACATCAATCATTTGTTTACACAGTTATATGCTTAAAAATATCTATTCAACCCATAGATGGGATCCGATCAGGTACTACTACTCTGAGTGGAGCTGGGAGAAATAGAAATGAAGGGGTACTTCTGATTCCCCAAAGCTCCAGATCAGGATTTTCACCATCAGGTAGTTTTGTGTCACATCCAGGACACTACAGCCCTATTGACTGGACCATTTCTTTTATGAATCACATCCTATGAAAATTAAAGTACAAAAATCAATTAGGAAAAAAAAATGCCTAAAGAGCAATATCATACTTTATCCTTTTTTTAAGCTTCAAAAATAAAGACATCCGTATGAACAAAATAGACAAACTGTTATGAAAAAAAAAACAATCTAATTCTTTATGGAATTCATGACAACAAACTTATTTTTTAAAACATATCTTAAAAGAAACATCATCTTTTAGTGCTTTAAATAGTGAAAGTTTTTATTGAAATCCTATAATTAGCTGAATTTTTGATTATTTAAAAAGAAAAAAAAAAAGCACTTTAGTAAGTCCATGTTTTTGTACATACCTTATACATATGAGAGAGAGAGAGAGAGGGAGGATCAAATTAAACATCTCATCATAATGTAATGGTTGGCAAGCCAATCATGCAAATCCATTGCTACTGAATAGTAGGTTTGAGCCTTACTGAATGCCCAATACATTTGACCTCATGCTAAATCTAAGGTATGTTTTAGTTGGTTTTGTAGTTTTACCAATATAAGTAATGAGAGCCTTGTGTGGTAATTTGGCTAGTGGACCATTGTTAGTGAGTTTGATTCTGGCTAGGTTCTCAAGACTTCTGACACCATGCTAAACTAAGCAAAGTTTATTTGGGCATTTCACAATGGTTAACAAGCTAAGCTGTCAGAATGTTGGTCATGAGTTCAAAGCTCACTAGATGCCACCTATTTCTGGCTTTTTGCTAAACTAACAAACTTGGTTTGGTTTGGCTTCTTTGTTTAATGGTACGAGGATCATTAAATAAGCTTCCAGACTTTTTTTTCATATGGGCACTTTTATTGATAGTACACACATGAAACTCTAGTTCCCTTCGAAGTAATCTCCTCCGGCTGCAAGGCCCTTGTTGTACCGTTCCAACAACTTCTGGAAGGCCCCATAGAAGTCCTCTTGTGTGAGTGTGTCAATGACCTTCGTCACAGTCTCTTTCATCTCCTCAGTTGTCTCATAACGACAGCCTCTGAGCTTAGGGAATAACCAAAAGTCACAGGGAGCAATGTCTGGACTATAGGGAGGGTAACAAACTGTCTTGATGCCCATCTTGGTCAAATAGTCTGTGACAAGGATGGAGTTGTGGACTGGTGCATTGTCCTGGTGGAAATGTCACTGACCCGATTTGAAGAGTGCTGGCCTCTTCCAACAGAATCTCTTCCTGAACTCCCTTAAAACTTCAACATAGTAACCCTAACCCTAACCCTTTAGCCAATCAACACTGGTGTATTGACTTCCTTACTCCTCCCACACCTCTCATCATCCCTCACAGACTCCCTGCCTTCCTTGAATCTCTTATGCCACTCAGAAACTGATGCTTGATTCATGCAAGATGGTCTAAAAGCAGTCTAAAGCATTCCATACATTTCTGTGGCATCATTTTTTCCAAGTTTAAAACAGAATTTTATTGCATATTGTGCTTCTAAAGTGTTCTCACGTCCAGATTGCATTTTTGAAATTCACCAGCTGAGACAATCAGGCTTTAGTAGGGTGTATTCCAATTGCTGCTGTAGCTGTTCATTTGAAGCTGAAATCATAAAAATTGGTCAGTCATCTCATAAGATGTATAGCAATAACATAGTGAATTTTCAAGAGTCAACAACAATTTTAAATGCCTGTACAAAAAAAGTCTGGAAACTTATTGAATGCACTACATATATCAACCTTTGTGAGTTATTTGATGCCAAAACCATCCTTGTAGAAGAGCAGTAGTAGTACTATTTCACACAATAGCTGAGGAGATAAGGGAGTTTCCACAGGTATTAGTTTGAACGTGAAAGCAATAGTGTAACTGGAGTTTGAACTTGATAACAAGCATGTTCGTCATTATGCTCCAGGAACTCCCTCCTAGCTAAGCTTGGTATATGCCTACATTTAAGATCAAATTGAAATAATTGAGAATGTTTGCTGCTTTTTTTTTTTGGTCAGAATTTCTAAGTTGAAGGGTTATCATTATTAGCTGACCCCATCCTCTGACCCAGATTTTAAAAGACTAACACAAAACATGGTTTTATGAGGACTAATAAGTTAATAAATGTTAGCGGTAGGTTAACTTTTATGTAATCCGAGTAGCTATTGCTTGGACTAAAATTATAAACACTCTTTAAGTCAGGATTTTATGATGACTAAAACAAATTACTGGAAAAAAGGTTGAATCTTTCATTTACATCTCTACTTTATATGATTAAACAAAACAATAAAGATTTAGTTTAACTAATCAGATAGACATAGAGTAAGGGTTCAGTTTGATATGATATATATAGCCATTACTAAAAACTTTTAAGTCATGGAAATTTACTAAGCTTTTTGCTTAGATGTGGCACAAGGCCATATGAAAGGGGCACCCAATGAGACTTGAACACTAAAAACTTTTAAGTTATGGAATTTGGAACTAATATACTTTTAAAAACATACCCCAGCCTCCCATTAGAAAATGGAAGAAATTAAAATCAAATATCTTTATGAAAATCAAAAAATAAACATCATTTCATGTGAAATAAAAAGATTTTTATATCCACTTTATAAAAGGATTTAAACATCTGAATCGGCTTTTAATTTTTACTGCAGACTTATGGTCAAGTCAGACTGAAAACACTACTGAGCATGCTCAGTATTTAGATGGGTGACCATCAAGTAACAACAAGCAGCCATGGAATTAGTATGCCAGACTAAGGGAAGCTAAGTATGCATTTACCCAACCCATCTACCATGGATAAGATGTGACACAAGATAACTTGTTAAAGCAGAATTTCAAAGAATTTGAATTCAGAGTTTTCCTTTTAGACGAGTTGTCATACCAAAGCTAAAGAGTATAGTCTACCCAACTATTTGCTCATAGTTAAGGGTGGGGGAGCAATGTATTCATGCCTTAAGTAAATAACATCCTTTTTATACCTAAGATTGATTGATTTTAATGGTATATCAACCCTTATAGGGTAATTTTATGCTTAGAGGTTGCAGAATCACATTCATTGTACCTTCATATTTACATTTTATGTGTAGTTGTTTCTTAAGAAGGTTGATATGCCATTGAACAAAGAAACTGAAACAGAAGGAGATGCATAGATTTCTCTGGGATTTTGAGATACAAATGGATCACCTAATTCCAGCCAGGAGACCAAACCTAGTGTTAATTAACAAAATAAATATCAAGTGGACTTTGCCATTCTGAGAGAAAATTAAAAAAAAGAAAAAAGCTAGACAAATACTTGATCTTGCCAGAGAACTAAAAAATTAAAAAAAACTGTAGAATATGAGAGTGACAGTATTATCAATTTTAGTTGGTGCATTTGGAATGGTCCCAAAAGACTTGGAAAAAAAACTAAAGGAATTAGAAATCAGAGGAAGAATTGAGACTATTCAGATTCAGAATTGTTGAGATCATCTAAAATACTTAGAAGAGTCCTGGAGACCGAATGATACTTGCTGTCACTTAGACTTCAATGAAAGACCACTAGCTAATACTGGTGGGAAAAACTCATGAGGAACAAATGATATCATCCTTATTTCTGAGTTTTTCACACCAGTAGTAACTGACAACCCTCACTGGAGTCTGATATCAAGTCTCCTCAGTTCCCCTGTATTTAAGCCGATCTTAACAGTGTTGTGATTTAGACTTAGTTTATTCTTCTATGGTTTCTTCTCCGGTTACCCCAGTGTCTTTCCTAAATTTTTTTGGAATTATCCCATAGGCTGTCACCTTCATATTTCAGCAGTCAAAGTTCAGGTTTTTATCCAGTTTTTCAATTTCCTTTATATCCACCCAGGGATCAGCTAGAACAGCAAAATCTGTTCTTTTCTTTTTGTTAACTCTAAGTCTAGCCTTCACTCCAGGATTGTGTAATTGATTTGTATCTTAAAATTGTAAAA
The DNA here is from genome assembly GCA_963585895.1 of Sepioteuthis lessoniana. Taxonomy (NCBI): domain Eukaryota; kingdom Metazoa; phylum Mollusca; class Cephalopoda; order Myopsida; family Loliginidae; genus Sepioteuthis; species Sepioteuthis lessoniana. The sequence continues at coordinate 60,962,265 of OY757915.1, forward strand.
AATTTAAGGTCTCTGCCTGAGAAAAGTTTTTGGACTAACAATCCAGACAAAAAGCAAAATTTCTTAAATCAAGAAATCCCTTGGGTGTTATTCACTCTTTTAAAGATATTCCTCCAGAAAACAAGTTTCATCAAATAATATTAACTTCAAAAGATAATATAGAAATATTGTTAAAACTCTTTTCTGTTAAGTGGATTTATTTTTGTAGAAACAATTGCAATTGTAACTGGTCTGGGTATATTTTCATTGACAAAAATTGTAAAATAGACATTGTTTAGGAAAATGAAATTAGTCAAAATGATTTTTACATTTTTTGGCAGTTGGTTTTGCTTTATCTATGATCCAAGTCTTGACTTCTTCTGGTGTAGACAGATACTTCCACTAGTTCATTTTAAAATAGGTTTGCTTATCTCTCCTGGAACTATGAGTGTGGAAAAATTGCACGTATTTGCTTTAAATTTAAAATCAATTTAATAAAGAAGATGGAATCTTTATTTAAACTTTGAGTCTGTTTTTCAAAAGAAACACAATATAAATGTAATTAAAGAAAATTAATTTGGATACCTAAGTATCACATATTAGATCCAAAAATATCACAGTTGAATATGAATTAACAAGGAAATCAAAAAATAAATGAGGAATGCAATGTAAGTGTTGGTTTTGATGATACATTTGGAATGATTGGCAGGATGGTTAGAAATATATCGAGGGAGGCAAATGTTGTTTTAAAGATTTAAAACATAGCAAAAGTTTCAATTAAATCATCTCTCATTCTTCTTTCTAGAAAGTAAAATAGTAAAAAGTAAAGTTGACAACCATTGCTGAGGGCAACCCAAAGCTCCCTTTTCAATAGCTACAACACTGAGGTGTAGGAGAGGGTGCTACTCCTTTCCCTGGATTGCTCCACTTTACCCTTGATATGTATCTTATAATGCTGAGTGTTAAGCAAGGCAGTATCAAGTACCATTTTTGGAGTCTTTGGTATGACTTGACCTTGAACTGAACCCTGGTCTCCCAGACCATTGACAAACACTCTACTCATTAATTTCTCTAATCTCTGCCTGGTAACTGTAATCTTTATTATTTTTGTGACTCTTTGTATGCCCTCTAATCTCAATATTACACTCCAATTTCCATGTCTCAACATGGCAGCCAAGGCCTTAGTACAATATTCTAAATGAGTTCTTTATTAGGATTTGATATATTTTTAAAACAACATTTGCCTCCCTTGAAATAATATCTGTAATCATCCTGCCAATTATTCCATTTGTCCTTGATACAACAGACACAATACGATTTGACAGCTTTAAATGTACCATCAGAATCAACCCCTAAATCGCATTCCCATTTACTTCCTTGACTTCCTTGTTGCTTATTATTGATTGATTTTAATGACATGTCAACCTGGCTGAAGTTATTTCATGCCTAAAGGTTTGGGAATCGGGTTCATTATCCATTTCTATTTACATTTTTGTGTAGTTTCTAAACAGATTTTTTGCACACAGTTATATGATATTAAGTATTCCTAATTTGTACAGTTATATGGTTTCAAGTATTCCTATAATAATAACACAGTTTCTAGAAATTATTTCTATTTAATAATAGACATTTGTTTGCATGCAATTATACGGTTTCAAGTAATTAATAATAATCCTGAATAAACAATTATAACTTCAAGTAACAATTCTTAATACAAATAATTTAGTTATATAGCATCAAGTATTTTGATCAAATACGAATGATCTTTAAACAGATCTATTTGACACATAGATAGGATCCTAACAGGTACTACCACTTCAGTTGAGAGTGGACCTGGGAGTGATGGCAATAGACGGGTACTCCAGATCCCCCAAAACTGGAGCCTCACCATCTGATGCAGTTCAGTGTCATACCCAGGATACCAGACTGCAGGGGATACAGTCACCTCTGCCAACAGGCTGATGCACATTCTTATTGTTTAGGTTGATAAATCTAACCTTCAAAAATATTTTTCAAAGTTTATTTTGACAGTAGAAAACAAAACAGAAACTTCAAAGCTAAAAACAGATTAATTTGAAATCTATATCGTTATGGTGTGCTTTTTGTATCTTTGTACCACAACAAAAAATGTAATCTGAGAGTTAAGTTGAAAACAAGATTTTTTTAATGTTTACACTTAACCATTATACAGAAAAAACAGTACGTCGAAGCAAGATTTCTGTTAGCACAATAGTGTTAAATGATTCAATTTGTAAAATGAAGCAATTTCCAATTCAATTTAAAACTTTGTGGGATCTGCACTTGAGCTCGCTCTGATTAATATACTTTCTCAAGAGAGATAACTACTGAAAACTAATGACAAAGTAAATAAAAGTAAAGTTAACGACTGTAGTCGAGGACGACCCAAAAGCTCCCTTTTTGATAGCTACTACACCGAGGTGTTAGGGAGGGCGCTACTCCATTCCTTGGATTGTTCCATTTCACCCTTCAAACGTACCTTATAATGCCGAGTTTTAAGCAAGGTGGTATCTAGTACCATTTTTTTGAGTCTTTGGTATGACTTGACCTGAGATTGAACCCCAGTCTCCCGGGCCATTGGTAAACACTCTACCACGATGGGATTTAAAGCCAATTTCTTTGCTTTTAGCAACTATTTAGAATTCACATAACATATAATCACACACACATACTCAATCTCTTTTTCCACTTACGCACAGAAACGTGCAAGTTGGCCTTCAGCAAATATTGATTTTTCTTTTTTAAAGACTAATAAAGAAAGATGGTCATAAAAATTTATAAAGACTAAAGGCTTTTCAGGTTTTAGTAATATCAAAAGACAGTAATTTATATTCATTAAATACTTCTCACTCCCACCCATTTCTCAAAGTGAAACATCTGTTAAAAGAATTGGATTGAAGAGAAGAAAGTTGTTTTTTTCAAAATATTTCCTTTGCAAGAAATAGAATTTCCCAAACAGTTTTCGTTCACTTGTTTTTATTCATTAACTTTTTTAAAGGTTTATAGGAATATACGGTATTCTAAGAACTTTAAGAGAAACAAATTTTTCTGTTCATTTCATTGCTTTCAATCTCATAGTGTGTGTGTGCATACGAGCACGCGCGCATGTATATATAAGTAAAGTTGGCAACCGAAATCGAGAGCGAACCAAAGGTTCCCTTTTCAATAGCTACTACACCGAGGTGTTGGGGAGGGCGTTACTCCTTTCCTTGGATTGTTTCACTTTACCCTTGATACGTACCTTATAATGTTGAATGTTAAGCAAGGAGATATCAAATACCATTTTTTGAGTCTTTGGTATGACTCGACCATTTTTTTGAGTCTTTGGTATGACTCGACCATTTTTTTTGAGTCTTTGGTATGACTCGACCATTTTTTTGAGTCTTTGGTATGACTCGACCGGGGTGAAACAAGCTCAATTTTTAATCGGAGTTTAACAGGTTTGAATTCAGAGTTTTCCTTCTCGTAGACTGGTAGCCTAATCTAGGCTGCAGAACCGTTTGCCTATTTACGCATAGCTAAAGGGAGAGTAACAGGATTCGTACTTTTCCCAAGAGTATTAAGGCTATGTGAAATGCAATCAGCCTTATTGAGGATTTGAACGTGTTACTGTGTCCATCTCCTATGACGATAACCATTACATCACGGGCAACTCCGTGTACGAGAGAGATTGAGTGTACAGGTTTGAAAAAATAATAAGAGAATTAATAATAATATAAGTCACAGTTGTTTTAATGTTTACTTTCTGTTATTGACTGCCGATTACTTGTTTCCCTCTTTCACTGTCAGTCTCTATGTATGTATGTGTAAATGTGAGATTGTTGCTCAGCACCAAGTGAAATATTAATCATTTAGTTAAGAACTAATACAACAATTTCTGCATTGTTTCTATTCCCATCTCAAAATAATCAATAAGTTCATTAATCCTTACGACTGTTTACAACAACAATCTTTAAACTTAAAAATCAAACTGATTACACCTTTCTAAAAATATTGATACTACCTCATTAGATGAATAAGGATTCTGCCAGATAATAAGGATGTAGGAAGATAATAAATGTCTCCTTTGAAGAATGAGACGTGTCCGTTATTTGGCCAAGAAGACTGTCACATGACCGTCCAAGAAAAGCCTTTCTCATCCCTTTTTTACCTTCTGTTGTTTGAACATTAAAAGACGTACTCTCCTTTGTGCCTCTGTTCTTTGAACAATAGAGACATTCTCCAGCTTGGCAATAAAATCAGCATGACTTTACCGTTTATGAAACTCTTTCATATACTGCTTGTTCATAAAACAATGTGTGCATATTTTATCTGTTGAGACATTTGTGTATTCTTTGTAATACTTCTGATACACACACACACACACACACATCTATATATATATATATATATATATATATAGTATGAGCTTATCTGGTCTTTCCTTTCGTTTATCAAATGTAGGTGGATCATTGATATACTAAAGCTAATATTGAAACTTGGTGAATGGGAAACTGCCTAAATATCTTCCCTACCATCAAGCAACCCAATAAGGATAATGGTCCAATTGGTAGCTTGTTAGTGGTTAGAGATGTTTTAGTCCCTTACTCTCTAAAGACCAATATTAGATCCATGATATACTAATACTGAACACAGCGGCTGAAAAGACATAACTTCATTTATGCATAGCAAGTACATTTAACATTTTATAAACACAATATGCCAACAAGAGACATTAAAAAGAAAAATACACAACCGTGTATTAACAACTATACACATTGTTCCATGAAGAAACAGTATATAGAAGAGGGACAACCTAGAAAAAAGTTTACTCGATAAGGATAGGTAAGGTAACTACGTGGCTTTACTATTACCTGGCAGCGGTCAAAGATAACCTCCCTACCTTTTAAAAACCAGAGGCAAAAAGGGATCGAGAATGAGTTTTTGGAATTCTCATATGATCTATGGGCACCATAATGGATATGCAAATTATCAAAAAGAAGATAATTACTTATTGTATTTCTTCAGTCCCAAAACGTCCATGAATAATAAAAGTTATTTACTAAGGCCAGAACTACATAGGGCATCCAGGGAGAATTCATTGGTTTGCTACCTTAGACCGTAACACTACAGCTCGTTTCACAATTTTATGTTCAACATTTGTAAAAATGCAAGCTGTTCCGTTCAGTTCAAAATATGAACTTTTAAAGTTAGAAAACAAAATCACATCACCTTGAATGTGTTTCAATTTACTAAAGGTGAAATGAAGCGAGATTACAGTGTGTGTATGCACACACACACACACACACACACACACACACACAGATTCCAAAATAAGTGGTGTATCAACTGTGTACTCCATGCATAAACCTAATCTGGGTTTTAAATCGGCGTCTTCCTTCACAGATGGCAATTTTATTTTTTGTCAGTATATAATTCTATTTCTGATCGTAATCTGTAGTATTATTTTTCAAAAGTATTTTTTCTTTTCTTTAATTATTTTAGAGCTTAAATCATTGCACCTAGTACGTTTTGTATGATCAGCATTATAATTTAAAAACACTACCTCGGTCACAAAACTATCGTTACATTTGCACATAAATTTATAAACTAATAGCAATGATTTGAGTTGCAAAATGTTCAGATAGTACATTGTTTGTAATTACTTATAAATAGTAGCAATCTATCTTGTAGCCGTTGAATAGAACTTGAATTAAGGTTCTCGCTTCCATGAAAGGAAGAGCTAGTTTCTCTTGTTCTATCTACCTTTCATAGAAAACAAGGTCAGGTACCTTTTTTGATAGGGGTGGGGGAAATTCACCACCCCCTCTATCCACACGCTCAAGTTATCCTCTCACACTCCTATCAGACAGCGATACTAAAAGGGAAACAAGTTTTACCTTCGGACACGCATCCTAGTTACACTCCACCTGAAGAAATACTTCAGATAAAATTATTTAGAAAAATTAAGTGTTAAAATTAGCAACAGGCTGATAAAGCCTCAATGACTATTTTTGAGAATAATGATTATTGGTTTACATTTCACGTTGTACGAAGGCAAAAAATACTTAGAATTAAAACGAACTTTACAAAAAGAGTGTTACCGTAACAGATTTTGCTGAAGGAGAAAGGAAGGGGACTATTTCTAAATGCAATTACAACCCAAGGTCTTGTCTAAATACTTCATTTATTGACATAAATCTCCATAAATGTCCGAAGATGACCCTTAAGGAAGCAAGTTTCCCCACAGAATCCAGTAAATCTCTAAGCAAGACCCCTGCTTAGTAAATACATGAAAAAGTATACGGACAGTCTTTTCTTCGTTATATATATATATATATATATATATATATATATATATATATATATATATATACACTTAAAATTTCTGAAACTAGCACAAAATTAACGCATATCCATACAATGTAAACAAAACTAGTAGTTTGCATAACGTGATAACATTCTCTCGCTCTCTTTTTAATCTAAGGTTTTAATTCTTTCATATGCCTGTACTCCCAATGACCTTCTCATCCTTAAGTATTAGGGATAAAGGTAACAGTGTTTCGATCGTGTTCATAGGGTTTTAATAATTCAATCCAGTTATTCTAAAGAGTTTCTAATATTTTTGATATTTTTTTTTACTTACTATTTAAAAAGCTTTACTACTTCAAGATGAATGGATAACGTCACTTAAGTAGTCTTTGTACTGATAAATTTTTTCTGGGGTTTTAGTCTAATTGTCAAGTCACGGCTACTGGAAGTAGAACCAATAAATACTTTCTTTCTTAGTCAACATGAGTATCATTCAAAACACATCAGACACACAGACACACGCACCTTGTAGGGTGAAGCTGAAGAAGGAAGACGAAGAGTAATAATAATGGTGAATCATTTAGATAAGATAAATAGATAGATAAAAGGTACATTTTTAGAGTTTATATGAGATATTAACTTATCGGAAAAATGTAGCCATAATTTTCTTTTAAAATGTCGACATAGTGATATTATCAGAACTTTTAGGGAAATAGAAATCTTTTTTTATTTTTTTCACCAGACTTTTTGAGGTCGCAGCTTGGAAAAAAAATCAAACCCAAGAAAACAAATTTTGATAAAAAGGAAACGAATAATAAATCTGAAAGAGTAACATCGTCTCTTAGACACTTTGGGATAAAATTATTACAAATATTCTAATTTAATTGAAGTAAAAGTAACATTTTTAAAGAATTAAACTAATTTTCCGTATTTTCGGATCTGTTAAAAAATCACTTGTGTGTGTATATGAGCGTATATATATATATATATATATATATATAAAACTTTAAATGTTTAACATAACAATTAAAAACACAAAACAGTTATAAATTTATCAAGATCTGACTTAAAAGAGAAAAAAATGTTTTGAAATATATTGTCAAAATGGAAAAGTTTCGTCTCACAAACAAAAAATGTATACACACACACACACTATATATATATATATATATATATATATATATATATATATACACGAATTAAGAGAATTTCTCTATTGGAGTGGGGGAAAATTCTTAATAGAATAAACCTGTAATAAACAATACAAAAGGTAGGTAAAGCTGTAAATAATAGTCAATCAGATTAATCGATATATACTACAAAGAAATTAAGGAGAGGGAAAAACAAGTAAGTGCGCTGTACCATGAGCTACACAATGCTCGTCATTATTTAACAATACTAACACCTACCTTCTTTGAAAAAAAAGAAAAAAAGGCGATAATTAACAAATCAAAATAAAATGTTTACATTTCAGATTAAAATAAATCACCCATCGTTATTAAAAGTAGAAAACCACTTTAAAAAGTTCTATTTAAACTTACCCTTTTAATTTTTAACTTTCTGTCGTACTCGTAGGCAAATAAAAGAAAAAAAAAAAAACGTTCTCTACGTTGAATGTACGCGTGTCTTGTATAAAGTTTCCAATAGGGTGGTGTCCGTCTCTCTACTCTTTTTTATCGGGGTGGGGTATGCAAAAAAGATGTACTAAATAATTAAACTACAGAAAAGAAGGGTCACAAAGCGAAGCAGACAAGCCGAGGCGGCAGTTTCACATAAACAAGTTAACTTTTGGTTCCAGTTCAGACAAAAAAGGAGTGGGCAGTAATGGTAGTTTTTCATCTCCCCGACTTTTTTTTCCGTCGTCAGCATGGGTGTGCAACAACATGGATAGCTTCTTTTCCCACCGTATACTCGCTTTAACGTAAAGAAGCGCACATGTCTCTACACACCCCCTACTTAGGGAGACTTCCCTCTTGGAGTAGAACGAATATTACAATTACGAGGAACGGTACAAGTTAGCCAAGGCATGGCAATTTAGCAGGAGGAAGAAACTTAAAAAAGGTTTTTTTTTACTCGCGAACTGGCACACATGAAAACGCACTCACACACAGACAAGCATTTTTCTTTTTTTCCTCAACTCCCCCTCTTTTTGATGTAGGTTAACTTCACCATCTGGGAAAAGCCTTACCATTTTTTTAAAAAGCCTACAATGACTTATTATTTTAATGTCTAGATAAACATTAAATTATTTGCTGTTTCAAGCGGAAAAAGTCACTGCGCGTATTTTTGTTCTCTCTATACTCTGACAAACTAACCAAAACTGCACTTTCTATCAAAAATAAGGGAACAAAATTAGTGATTTTTTAATTCACTGGTTGAATAATGTGATGAATGACCTAATCTGGCATAAAATAGCGATTCAAAATTTTAATTTAATACGACCCATGAACTCGTTGGGTTTCCGTTGTAAGAGCGGCTCATTGTGACAATAATGATGCTTCTATCTATTTAGGAAGGAGTTAAAGGTTCTTATTAATTAGCATTTCATAGTTATCACTGTCATGATATCGATTAATAGATTGATTTTAACGGCACGTCAACCCTTCTAGGTTTATTTTATGCCACCAGGCTTGGGGATCGCGATCATTGTAAGTTTATATTTACATATTTTGTGTAGTTTGGGCACCTCTGGTGGTATAATGGTTAACAAACTAGATTAGCAAACCTTCACGAGTGAGTTCGATTCTCATTGGGTGCCCCATTCATAGAGCCTTGTGCCACATCTAAGCAAAAAAAAAAAGCTTATTAAATTAATACATATTTTGTGTAGTTGTTTCTTAAAGGATTTTTATTTTTATTTTTGTAAACGTTTCTATCTAATAAAAATAATTTTAGAACAGATCTATTTGACCCATAGATATGAATGACCCTAACAAGTACTACTACTTTGGGTCAGAGTGGATCTTTGAGTAATAGTAATGAAAGGGTATTTCACACTCAATAGATCTCCAGAAGTATAACTTCATCATCAGATGTAGTTTAATGTCACACCTAAACACCTTCCCATTTTTTTTTTGTGGGGTGGGAATCTTAACTCTCTGTAGTCAATGTATTTTAAGCTCTACCAATAGGACTATCATAATGTTGAGGTTTTATGAATGATTAAAATTTAATGACATTTAGCACAACAAAACAAAAATCAGACTACAAAATAATCAGTCTCAAATTTCCATGTTAGAGAATAACACAATTTCCAGTCCAGTTTACCACTGAAGGAATTTGGTGAAATGTGGGGTCTGTGATCACCCTGAACTTTAAAAAAAATTATCTCAATCCTTGATAACAGATATAGCTTAACAATGAAACTCTAATTAGAATCTTTTATTCTTTCCTTGAAGCCTTAATATCATCACTGAGCATTAGGTTCACAGGTTGGCTGGTAATTTATTAGATTATAATTTACACAAAGTTCTAGTGTTGATACTAAAAAATCTTACACCGGTTTGTTAGTTGGTTGTGTTATCTAATACTAATAATTCAATTTAGTTTTAATCATTTGTTTGCACACTGTTAAAGGGTTTCAATTATAGTAGACGATTAGATAATTCTATTTGGCATAGATGGGACCCTGACAGGTACTACCATGCCAGGTCAGAGTGGATCTGAGAGTAATTACAACAAAAGAGTAGTTCACATTCCCCAAAGCTCCAGGATTGTAGCCTCACCATTAGATGGTTTAGTGTCATATCCAGGAAACTTGTTGAGTGGGTAGGATTCTTACCACACTGCAGAGATGCAGCTGGTGTATTCCACGGCCTCAGCCAACTGAGTTGTTTATATTCAAGAGCTACTCATTCTTTTATAGAACGTAGTATGGATTTAGCGGTTTCTACTTCTTCAGATTTTGTACACACCACACAATAACACTAATATTTCTTTTTTTTTTAAACCAAGTGAAATGTGAAATTTTTTTAGGGGTCAATATGGTTGATCATTTATGGGGTGAAATGTCTTGGTTAGGGTTGGAATTAAAGTGAATAATTTCTGGTCATCTCCTTTGAGTATGGAGAAAACACAAAGCATATCTGGTTCTGGAGATTCCAACATTTACAGCAGCGCCTCCCTAACAGTACTAAGTTTGCATTGAGTGGATAAGGATTAAGAACAGCTTAGTTTCAGAGGGCTTTCTTCCCCCAGCCAGCAACAAACACCACATCTAAAACAGACAAGTGTTGGGATTACAGTCTGGGTTCCTGAGGCACTACCTAAAGGAGAATGCCAACAGAATCTAAGCATCTTTAAAAACAGTCCAGCAGGAAGTTCACTCTCAGCATGGCACCTCACATTAAACTGACCTTTGTGTCACATTTTGTTGGGGAGTCAAATAGATACTTTACATTAAGCTATATTAAAACTATTTTTGTTGGTATTTTATGACATTTCAACCCTTGTGGGTTATTTAATGCCAATCAAACATACATATACACACTATATATATATATATATATATATATATATATATATATATATATATATATATAGAGAGAGAGAGAGAGAGAGAGAGAGCAAATAGTTTGTTGGTAACCCTTTTTTAACGAGTGAGAGCCCATTTGTTTGCCCACAGTTAAATAGTTTCAAGTATTGCTATCTAACACCAATCATTCTATTTATCATTAGTTTGCCCCCATTTAAATGGTTTCAAGTACTGCTATTTAACATTAATAATTCTATTTTTCAAGTATTCCAATCTAATACAATTTGATCATTTGTATGGTTTCAAATAATAATAGTTTGAGTGGAAGTGAGAGTAATGGAAATAAAAGAGTACTCCACATTTCCTAAACTCCAGGACTGAAGCTTCACCATCAGATGCAAATCATTAGAATGGTATTAATTGTTCACTTGTGCACAAATTCAGTTCACTGGTTCCTTTATATATAGACATATATTCTATGTTATAAGAGAATTAAAGGGAAGCAGAAAATCAGAATAAATACAGTTGACTTTTTCTTTTTTAAATATCATGTCAACTATATTTTCATATTAAAAAAAAACAAAAACTATTTTCTGCGCATATTTTATTGGAAGTTTGATTAAAATAATTTACATTCTTACTGATGTTTGATAAAAAAAAAAAGAATTTTAGAAATCTTTCAGCTATGCCAGATCAAATTCCACTTAAATTCCTGCTTTTAATTGTGTGAATGATTAATGGGAAAAAAAACCTAAAAAGCTTTTTTGTGTCCCCCACCAAATCGAAATATTCATTCATATTTTTATATATTTTTTTACTCTTTTGTATTTTCCATGCTCTCCTTTATCCAGATATACAAAACAGGTCACAGAGAGAGAGAGAGAGAGAGAGAAAAGGAAGGGGAAACAAGATAGAAGAAATTTTTTAATTTAAAAGAAAAAAAATGAAAAATTAAAGCAATCCTTTTTTATTTTTATATTCATAATAACCTTTTTGTATCTAAATTAATCAAATTGTATTTCTATTCACAAGCATAAAAAAAATCAACATCAAAACATAAAAAAAACACTCACAGGTTTTCTTTTAATAAGTCATTCTAAATTCTCAAATTTTACTTCACTTTTTTTTAAAGCAATAAATTTGATTATCAGTATTCATTTTTTTTTGTTTCTTGAAAAGTTAGATTTTTAATGAGACTGAAAAACTATTTTGAGATACTTGTATGTACAGCTCAGTAGTTAAAACCCCAAATGTAAAGAAGAAAACTTTAGAGGGGCAATTATTAAATTGCTGTGATTAAAAGATTCATCAATGTAAACTCATTACAAAGCTGAGCAAGGTAGCCTGCAACAAACTTTCATTCTTTTGAAATTTATCATCTCAGAAAAGTAAATAATATCTTGATAACCACTGTTATCTAGGAAAACTACTGCAGTTTGTTGGCATTGAGATCAAATTGTAAACAGATTTTATTATAAATCTTAGATAAAAGCATTAAAATATGCATAATATTATATCTATCAATACACAAGACTGAAATGAATAATGAATAAAAAAATTATTTTTCTTCGGAATAGTTCTCTTGGCATTCAGCACACTTATTCTAGGGAATTTTCTATTGGTTAAAGCACTTCTGAAACTCCTCTTTTGAGATGAATTTTCACTTTAAGAAACAAGAAAAAGTTGCATGGAGCTAATTCTGGTAAATATGGAGGGTACTGCACTTGCACAATCCTGTGTCTCTCCAAAATTTATTGAAACTGTCTCCATATTTCTTAAAAATTAGCACTGACTTGCCTAAATTGACATCTAGACATTGTTTTATTATAAAAGATGCTCAGCTGTATATGTCCTCATTTAAATTTGAAATATTAAACCTTCAGTCTCAATAATCTTTTAATTACATGTATTACTGAAATTCTCATTATGCATGTGTAAATATGACTATAACTAAGCAAAAACAGATCGTAGCAAGATTAAGAGCTAAACATTTAAAATGTACTAACACAGAGAATAAAGGAAATTCCTGTTCAATTTCTGCTCAATTTACAATTATTGGGGCAGTTATTTTTTAATCATCCAAATTCTTGATAAAATGAAGATCTGTAAATTATAATCTTTTACACCTTCCAAAAACAGAAGCATCAATATCATCATGCACCATTGCTGCAACAGGAACCCAAATAGGCTTATTGGTCATAAAGTGTGTATATAAATATTTATTACTGACCACTGTTGCAACAAGAACCCAATAGTTTCATGGTTAATCTAGTGTATATACACACATGCACATAAAGAAAAGGAGGAACAGTTTTACACACACCAGTAAAGTCCTATAAAATTCTTATACTAGCCAAAGATTACTGTCTGGAATATTATGTGCACTCCAAAATTCACATAAAGACCACAAGTATAAAAAAAGTCAGAAAAATATTCAAAGATAAAGAGATTCTGAAAAAAATCATTAGATCCATCCTAGTAGAATGGAATCTGTTTTATAGATCAAAGATAAATAAATATTCTGTTTGCAAAGTCCATGTTGAAAA
>OY757915.1:60980572-61003072 GCA_963585895.1 Sepioteuthis lessoniana
GAGGTGTTGGGGAGAGTGCCACTCCTTTCCCTGGATTACTCCACTTACCCTTGATTCCTACCTTATAATGCTAAGTGTTAAGCAAGGAAGCATCAAGTACCATTTTTTGGGTCCTTGGTATGACCTGGGATTTCCAATTTGGTGTGTATGTGTGTGTGTGTATACACACACACCAAATTGGAAATCCCAGTTATATATATATATATATATATATATATATATATATATATATATATATATATATATACACACATACACATACTCACACACCTGATTCAGGGAACATTAAATGACTTCCTCAAAGAAAAAAAAAAGCAATAAAAAATTTCTCGGTAGAATGATTTTGAGAGATCTGAGATTCAGGGCATCTAAGAGGCACTCCTTCCTCCAAGCAATCAATGCCATTTAATCCAAGAGGATCATTTCAAGTTTTTCTCCTCTGTCGAGATGGCAAGCAAGGTATTATTGATCTCTATCTTTGTAAAAATGATCAGTCAATCTTAGAATTATCAGCTGATAAGGAAGAATTTACTAACAAAGACACAATCGAGGATTCATTGGATAATGAACAATTATACCAAAATACTTCCTCAGTCATCCTGAAGATGAATTTCTTTTTGCTGATTTCATACACATTAGTTTCCAAGATGATTTTCAAAAACCATTCCAGCACTTTGAATGGACTAAAAATTTCTAAGACATTATTAGAATATCATCATCATTGTTTCCTTTTATTTGGATATCCAAAAATCCAATGAAAGTAAAAACTAAATATTCTTTTGCTTTCAATGAGTGATTCAATCTGTTTTCAAAATTCTCAGTGGTTCTGCTTATCAAAATATTCTGTTTGGTTGAAAACCAGAGTGTATAATTAGTTGACAGTTAAATTATGGTTAGATTTAAAAGAACAACTGAGCTGCTCTTATTGTTAGTGAGTTTGATTCTCACCGAGTGACACATACTTCTGGCCTTGTGCTAGACTAAGCTAAGCTTAGTCAATGACAACTGAACTGCTCCTCCAGGTTGATAATTATAACTCTTTGTTTCTAAAATTGGAAATGACTTTGAGATATTTGCAGTTTTAGTATTTATATACAGAGGCACTTGTAGCATAATGGTTATCCTCATAGGAAGTGGGCTCAGCTATCTGAGTTCAAACCCTAAACAAAGTTGTCTGTATTTCATATAGTACTTATACTCTTGGGAAAGGTATGAATCCAGGTTTTATCTCCAGCTCCAGGTAAATAGTAGAACAGACTGAACTTTTAACCTTGGCATGGCAAGTGGTTGAGAGGTAAAACTGGTCAAAAAAGTTGTAGATCTAGAGAAGAGTGGGCTATGCTAGACAAGTCCTACTCAAGACACCTTACATGAGTAATGTCCTCATGACCAAAGCAAGTAACAAGGCCAGTGATGATGAAGCTTAGTCTGGCACAAGGTCATGAATACAGAGTACCTAGTGAAGATTGAACTTTTCACAGTAGAGACCCATGAGATTAACTTGCAAATCACCATTACATGTGGTTACAGCAGTACACAAATCTGCAGACATGAAAACAGGCACATGAATATCAAACTCTTTAAAAATAGGTCCATACGCCCATTTTTCCTTCCTTCCTTTCCCATAAGTCTGTATTTTTATCATCTCCCAATCCACAGTGAAATTTCAATAAAGGAGTTGGCTAAAATTAAAAGGAGGAAAGACAAAACTACATTTAGTCCATTTGTTTATTAAAGGTGTCAGTGTTGAAGCACTTGTGAATACAAACAATTTACCACTAATAAGACAGAATAGTCATTCATTTTCAGGATACCAAGTGGCGTGTCATTTGGTAAAAGCCTCCTTGGACAAGACTTTTAAAAGATCTTGAGTGGTTGTTAATCCACTTCAAACATACAAGAACACTTTTTTTTACAGTGACAAATATACATTTCATTTTCAAAAATTAATGTTTCAACTGGAAATGATCTCCAAGAAAAAAAAAACCTCATTAAATCAATGTTTGTTTCTTTGCATTTTTTTTAAAGAATGACATTGCAAGATGTAATATATTCATGAGATATGATTTTCTGGGTCATATAGTGCTGACCCTTCTGATGTAGTTTAATACTGAGACTGATCTTAAGTGTCTAGATTCTAATTTAGTAACAATGCCACAATCTGAAGTGTATTGCTTTGTTGTTATTTTGCTAATTTGTTTTTCTTTCTTTCTTAGTTTTTTTGTGGTTTTTTTGTTTTTTGGAGGGGTGGATTGTTGATAAAATTACCTTATATGGTATGACCATGCTTCCCTTAAAAAGACTACATTTTGTTATGTGACCCATTTAAATAAAGATATTTATTACTATTATTTCCACTATGGAATTTTTTTTTACACCAGTTTAATTGAAGTCTGATTGACCTCAGGTCTCCAGAACTCTTCTAAGTGTTCTAGCAGATTTTAATAGTGCTTTGGTCAGGATGGTAGAGATTCTTCCTCTGACCTCTAGTTTCTCAAGTTTCTTTTCCAGGCTTCTAGGGACCATTTCAAGGACTAACTACAATTGTATCACTGTCACTTTCATATTCCAGTTTTTTCAGATTATTATTATAATTGGCATAGTAAACAGATGCTACAATCCTATCATAAGCAGAAATATTGATCTATATATAAATAATCCTGACTGTAATTATTGCTCCTAAATTAATGACAATGTAAAAAAATGTAAAAAAAAAAAACAATGCCATTGCTTAGAAAGAGTTATAATTATATAACTTTTTGTGTATACAGGTCAGATAGGAAATTTTATTATTCCCTCTTTCTATTTCTTTTTTTTTTCTGAGACTTTCCAGAGTTCTGGCTATGTCACTTGATAAGGATTAGAGATCTACAGTTGCAAACATTTTAAGATTTTTAAATTAATTGCAGATGTTTAGGATAAGTAATATAATTTCCTCATAAGGAAAGCAATGGGGTTTGCAGATATGAAAGAGATTGTTGCGGTTCCAAATACTTCTCTACAGCAACCATTTTTCTATATCACTGCAAAAAGTTAGAAATCTGTTGACTGACATGGGAACTTTAATTTTAGGCCAAGTTCTCTAATAGAAAATAAAGATTTTCCATTATAAAAGTCTTAAATAAAAAGACACATTAACACAGATTGGATCAGAGATCATTATTCTGAGCTAAATCCTCACTAGGTGCCAAACTAAGTTTAGCTTGGGAAATGACTATTATACTAATACAGGGATTTTGAATTTACTTAAATTTTTTTTTTTTTAAATCACCCCTATATA
This sequence comes from Sepioteuthis lessoniana, assembly GCA_963585895.1. Classification (NCBI taxonomy): domain Eukaryota; kingdom Metazoa; phylum Mollusca; class Cephalopoda; order Myopsida; family Loliginidae; genus Sepioteuthis; species Sepioteuthis lessoniana. The sequence goes on from OY757915.1 coordinate 60,983,853, forward strand.
CACATGCAAAACAAATAACAGTAAATTGTAATATCAGTTCTAAATAACTTTTGATAGGAAAAAATCAAAGTAAATAAATAAATATATGTATTACTGTTCTTTAATATTTTAACCCATTGCAGATTACTGTGTTATCAAATGGTAACAAATTTTTTTCCCCAGATGAATAAATAGTTTCTCTTTAAAATAAGTATTCCCATAAAATTCATTAACTTCTAGAACACTTGATTTTCAAGCTTTTTATGGTTACTGTTCTCCAAACCAAATACCTAGAGATTAATTTTCAGTTTAGGAAACAAGAAAAAGGTCACAGTTAGATCTGGTGAATATGGAGGATAATGAACTTGCATAATCTTGTGCTTCACCAAAAACTGCTGATCAAATAGAAGAGAGGATTGGCACTATCTTGTCTAGACAGTTACTCAGCAGTCTAGATCTCTAGACATCATCAGTTTATCAATTTGCTCAGCTCTGCACATATCTTCATTTGAATTTTAAAATTAAGAAAATTCAAACCTTCAAGTCTTGATATTTTTTATCATGTTTCTTAAGTGTTTGTGATATAGATTTTGATGTATAGATATTGTAAGAAAAGAAAAAATTCCTTTGGTTATAAACCTGCTTCTCTCTTTTTCTTCACAACTTCTATGGATCTTTATATCACCCTCAGGGCAAAATGGGACTGGTACTGTCCACTTTAGAAATGACTTTTCCAGAAACCCATTAAAAGAGTGTGACAGTTTTATATTCTGATTTGGTTTCTTTGTTTAATGACACATCAACCTTCATGGTCTTATAAACTGTGGATGCTATTTAAAGAATTCTAGAGTTTCATTAACTCATTTAATTCACAGATATTAAAAAGCAGGTTTTCATAAGATTTAATTCAAATCTAAATGAAATGTTTTCATTGAGCGAAAATTGAACTTCTGCATTTAATGTTGTTGCAGATTATATGCTGTGCAAGTTAAAAAGGAAATTTGATGTCAGATATATTTTTGCAAGATAAACTTTTTTAAGCGCTTTCTGCAAATAGTGGCAGAATGTTACGCATATTTTGAATCTGACGCAGCAGTAATGTTTAAACAGTTTTTTTTAAAAAGTCTCAAATTTGCTTATTTATAAAACATAACACACTGTTTTTCATTATATCTAAAAAAAAAAAAAAATGGCCCAGTCCGCTCGGGCTGAAGAATACACCAACTGCCTCTCTGCAGAGGGGTAAGACTCCCCCAACAAGTGTCCTAGACATGACACAAAACAATCTGATGGTCAAGCTACAGTAATACTGGAGCTTTGGGGATGCAAAGTACCCCTTTATTGCCATCACTCCCAGGTTCACTTTGGCATGGAGTGGTAGCACCTGATAGAGTCCTATCTATGGGTTAAATAGAAACAAACAGTGTACTTATGCTAAACTTAATTGTTTGAAATAGAATTGTTTATATGTATAAAAATGGATCTGGCAATAAATAACCTACAATGGTTGATACGTCATAAAACCAAACCAAATAAACATAAAAGAAAAAACATTGTTCCATTTTAGTATTGTATCTGGTGTTTCCAAATGTATTTGATATGCAACTCATGCTAATCCCCAATAAATAATGGTACTTGCGTCAGATTAAGCAAAGATTAGTAAATAACAACTATATGAATGGTATTATTATTATTATTTCTGTTGGCATGTTATTTACAGTTAAAGCTAAAACTTTATATATATATATATATATATACACACACACACGCACAAAAGATGGGGTAACGAGTCTCTGTGGCAGAGTTACTCATGAGTTTGAACTCCAGTCTACTATTAAGTTTACTTTTGGACTAATATTTTAGGGAATAGTATGAGCTCCCTAATCCCTCCAGCTATGAGTTAAATAGTATCATTACTGTTCTTTTACAAGGATGGCTTTAGCATTAAATAACTCATGAAGATTGATATGCCATTAACCCCCGCCCCCCCAAAAAAAACAAACCTATATACCTGACAACCTATGAATAAGCTACCCATTGTAATACTGGATATTGGTGCTTCTATTTAGGAAGGAATAGAAGATTCCAATTAATATTCCATAGTTATCTTCATTATATTAAAAATTTGGATAACTGAAAAATGAAATTATCACTCAGTGACAAATTAAACTGGAAATCAGTTTATTCTTCAAGTAGAAACATTTTAAGTATATTACAAAAAAAACCCCAAAACCTTGCAATGATATGCTACAGTTACAGACATTATACATCATTAACTTAAAAATAAAGATTTCTAATTTTCTTTTCAAGTTTGCCTTGTGTCTTCTATTCATTCTGTAGGTGAAGTGTAAAAAGAAAAAAAATATTACCACAGTCTCAAAATAGTCATTACATTTGTGTATAAGTTTCATACGCTAAATTTAACAACTATTTTGGGACAGAAGTAAATATTTTCTATCACATAGCTTAAATAATTCATAATTAAAAGATCTATGTGAATAATGACAAGTTAGGTAAGTTTATTTAAATTTCAATCACATTGAACTCCTCAGACACAGATATGCATTGAAATAGTAGCTACTTTTACTGATTGTTACTACATTTGTGTATAGATTTCATTGTCTAAACATAATGATCATTATGGGACAGAAGTAGAAATTATAAAACATATGACTATCTTTGTCCCATAATAGTGGCTAAATTTGCATATAAATTCTGTACACTAAATGTAATAATTATTATAGAACAGAAGTAGTATTTTAGAAAGGTGAGAAATGATGGAACAATTTAGTTATTTTAGTAAGGAAATGAATTAAGACTTAATTGCATTTTTAATCAGAGAAAATATGGTATACGTGGTGTCTTCAATAAGTTTCCAGACTTTTTTTTTTGTACAGGCATTTAAAATTGTTGTAGACTCTTGAAATTTCAGTATGTTATTTCTATACATCTTATGAGATGACTGACCAATTTTTATGATTTCAGCTTCAAATGAACAGCTACAGCAGCAATTGAAATACCCCCTACTAAAGCCTGACTGTTACAGCTGGTGAATTTCAAAATTGCAATCTGGATGTGAGGACATTTTAGAAAAACGATATGCATTAAAATTCTGTTTTAAACTTGGAAAAAATGCCAGAGAAATGTACGGAATGCTTCAGACTGCTTTTGGAGCATCTTGCATGAACCGAGCATCAGTTTTTGAGTGGCATAAGAGATTCAAGGAAGGCAGGAAGTCTGTGAGGGAGGATGAGAGGTGTGGGGGGGGAGTAAGGAAGTCAGAACAGCCAAAGGGTTAGGATTACTATATTGAGGTTTTAAGGGAGTTCAGCAAGAGATTTCATCGGAAGAGGCCAGCACTCTTCAAATCGGGTCAGTGGTATTTCCACCAGGACAATGCACCAGTCTACAACTCCATCCTTGTCACTGACTATTTGACCAAGATGGGCATCAAGACAGTTCCTCACTGTCCCTATAGTCCAGACCTTGCTCCTTGTGACTTTTGGTTATTCCCTAAGCTCAGAGGCTGTCGTTATGAGACAATTGAGGAGATGAAAGAGGCTGTGACGAAGGTCATTAACATGCTCACACAAGAGGACTTCCATGGGGCCTTCCAGAAGTTGTTGGAAGGGTACAACAAGTGCACTGCAGCCGAAGGAGATTACTTCGAAGGGGACTAGAGTTTTATGTGTGTACTATCAATAAAAGTGCCCATACGAAAAAATGATCCTTGTACCTATTTACAGAAGGTTTTAATGGATGTATTTACCCAACCCATGACCCATGGTCAGGTGGAGTAAAGCTGGTTTGAACTTAGAGTTTTCCTTCTTATAGATTGGTTGTCTAACAAATTCTTCTCTTGTATTTACCCATAGCTGGAAGGAGAACAGATAGACATATGCCTTTTCTGAAGCCCAAAGTGAAATGCAAACCTCATTCAGCATTTGAATTCAGGTTTCTGATTCTATTTTCTACATTGATAACCATTTTGCTAAACAAGCTTCTAAAAGATTCCTTGTAAGGAAAGGGAGGCTTTCATTGAGGGGATATTTCTAATAGTCATCAGCAGAAAGCCATGTTGCTACAATATGTGACTAATTAATCATCATAATCAAATTATTTACCATAAAAAAAACAAATATTCTTATTTAATTAAACATTACTAATTTGGTTTATAGTTCTTGAAGGTGAACACGCAAATTAATCATGTATCTTTGTTTAGGAATAAAGACAAAAAACAAAAATGTTTAAATTGATAGTCTCTGAAATGTCATTCACTTAAATTAAAACTATTTCCTTATAAAATTTTGTTGAACAATAGCAACTAATAATTAGTCAATCTCTTTTCTCTTATGCAGATTTATCTTTTATAGTAACAATTACCGTTTCTCTTCATTTGGTTTCTTTGTTTAATGGCACATCAACTTTCATAGGTTATTTAATGCCAAAGCCATCCTTGTAGAAGAACACAGTGGTACTATTCAACCCATAGCTAGGACAAGGGGGGTTATAACTTTCCCAAGAGTATTAGTCTCAAAGTGAATGTATTTACATGACTGGAGTAAGAACTAACTTACTACGTCACAGTCCAGAATGTTAGTCATGACACCATGAGGACTCTTCACCCTAACTATTTGGTGTCACTTAGTTAACAATAAGGATTGTAAAATAACCAGTTGCAATCCAAATTTTGACCTTTTACAACTTATATAGATATTTCAGTTAGTACATTTGTTTTTTTTGGGGGGGGTCGTACAGACATTTTAAATGTCTATAGCCTTCTATTCATTCTGCAGGTGAAGTACAGAAAGAAAATATATACTATCTCAAAATAGTTGTTATCTTTGTATTTAAGTTTTTTCTCATACAAACATTGGTAGCTTTGCTTATAAATTGATGCAAATTTATTTTTATTTAAGAGCCATTTATTGATTTCATTTTTAGATATCATAGAATAAATAGTTGTTATATTGTGCCTAAAATAGTTTTGGTGAAATGTTAAAAGTGTTCTTAAGGTTGACATCAGCTCAGTGGTGTATTTAGGAGTATTTAAATTGATCAGTCTGACTCAGTGTATCAATGTCTTAGGAATTACTGTAATAAGGATTAGCAAGTCTGGAACAGTTATTTCTTTGGATAGAATATTAACCATAAGCCTCACCTGTGCTGGACAATATATAGGGGTGAGGGAAGAGATAAGATTACAGAAGGTCTTCAGATTACAGATCTTCAACAATTCCCCATCCTTTGGGTTGGGATCATAGTGTAATATCTGCTCATCTTCTTCAACCATGGTCTTGTCTTCAGGCAGGATGTAACAATCCCCCCCCCCAATAAACCCCAAGCCTCATTCCAAGGATTCTAATACTGGGATAGCTCCATTCCCCACTGTACCAAAAGATTAGACAGAGAAGTTTGATAGCTTCATGAACCAATATAAACAATTTTTGTTCTTGTTCACATATGTACATGAGCATCCCATATCAAACTGAGCTTGTGTTGGATACAACCTCTATAGGTAGGTATTTAGATGATGTTTGAATTAGTTTTTAAATAACCTTGAGTATAGACCAACTGGTGATTCGAAACTATATACTCAAAGTAAGTGTGTTGCCATGCAACTGATGAGTGTCTGTCTTCTATTTAAAAATTTGCTATTGGTTTTTAATGCACTCATGAAGTACATTTTGACCCAGTGTGGTATGTAGTGGTTATCATCATAAAAAATGGACTCGGCAACCAGAATTCCAATCCTGGACTAGGCTGCATTTTACTTCACACTCTTGCCTTTGAGAAAGGTATAAATCCATCTTCTCTCCCCCTAATTATGAGTAAATAGTAGAGCAAATTGAGTTCTTCAGCATAGGAACTGGTCTAAGCAAATGAAAATTTTAAATTCAAACCAGATGTACACCATTTAAAAACTTCCCTATAACCAGGATTTGGGGTAAGACCTCCACAAAAGAAGGTGTCCTGGGTATGACACTAAACTGCATTTGATAGTGAGGCACCAAATTTGAGGAGCATTAAGTACACCTTCAATGCAATTACTCCCAGATCCACTCTTGCCTGGAGTAGTAGTACCTTTTAGCATACCATCTATCAGTCAATCTGTGTAAAAATCATTTATATCAAGAATAGTTACCTGAAGTTATAATAGATTACTAAGGATGATTATTAGTTACTTAAAACCATAAAACTGGGTGCAAACAAATGACAATTATTAAATAGAAATAATTACTTCAAACCAGATAATTATTAGATAGAAATACTTCAAACCATATAACTATATGCAAATTATTTGTATTAGATAAGAATACTTGATATCCTGCCAAAAATCTTAATCAACTACACAAAAAATAAATATAAAAGTAAAATTGATGTAATTCCCTAACCTCTATGCATAAAATAACCTTAAGCGAGTTGACATGGCATTAAAATCAATTAATCTGCTTTAAAACTGAACTTGTGTTAAATTTTGTCCATGTTAAAGAGCTCAGGTAATTCTAAATGAACATTCATGTGTTTATCCAAAATTTGAACAGGTTTTGGCAGAATGTTTCAAAATGAAAATTGTTAAGTGATTAGATTTGGGGATTTTTAACTTTTTTTGCTTTTATTTGTGCAGAGTGGGTAGCAGTCTGCATTTCTATCAAGTCAAGCAAGTTTACATTGATACCAAAGTTACTTCTACCATTTTAAAATGGCTGCCACTTCAGCTGTAGGAAACCAAACAAAAAAATAAAAATAAAAATACTGAAAATGCTTTTTTTTTTTTAAAATGTTGTGTGTTGCTTTGAAGTGAGGGTCATCGTTAAAGTAACACTTGCCAAATTTACTGATTGTTATAAAGAGAGCCAAATGAAGATAAAGAAATTAAATTCATTTAATATGTATCATTTTCAGAAAAAGAGGCAAAATAGCAAGAGTTCTGCTGACTTTTGAGAAGAATGAATATCCAAAATAATCAAGTTAACTTCTTGGATCTACATTCAAAATTTAATCAATTCTTTCTTGGCCCATAGCCTATCCTTCCACAAAATGTCAATGAAATTCATTGAGAACTTTTGGAGACATTGTTCAGAAAAACAAACAAACATAGATGAATACATAATCTCTGTCTAACTTTGTTGGCAGAGTTAATAAAAATCAGTAAAATTGGATACTAGATTTGTGATTTCACATAAAACACTTTTCCCTGTTTTATTTTTGGGGGATAAATTCTCATATTTCACTTTTGGACATCTGTAAAGGTTTTTTTTTGCAATGGAAAGGAAAAGAATGGTGCATCAATTGACTAATTATTTTATGACATTAAAGACAAAGGAATAAAGCTGATTAGAGAAGTGGTTCCCAAACTGTGTCCCACAACATACTGATGAGTTAAGTGATGCAGCCATGTGTGTTGAGAAAATGTATATGCAATGGCTTGTATTGCAGTTGAGGATTAGATAAATTTGGAACTGAAATTAAACTCATCATTAAAGAAAATTATAAATATTTGATGTGTGAAGAAGCAGGAAAAAAATGGCTTCTGTATTCAGTGATTGGAGACATAAAATCAAGTATGAAGATTTACCAATTGATATATTTGGGATTTTTATGAGAAAAGATTTTCATTCAGTAAGAAAGAAAAAAAACTTTAATCATTTTGATCTAGTTTTCCACCTGATATGAATTGGTATTTTCTTCTCTTATTAATACCAAATACAAAAAAAGAAAAATTTCTGTGCACTGAAGAGGAAATGATAGCAACTTTTCCTGTTAGGATACAGACTAAGAAACATTACTCATTTCTCATTGATAACAATTCTTAATTTACCAAATAAAAGTGTAATTACTAATAAATTCTGCAGTTTAAGCTAAAATATATAAATACGCTTTTAAAATATGTGTATGAATTTATGAACAATGTGCACCAAAATATTTTTGTTGTTTCTAAGGTGCTTCCTTTGACAAGAAGTTTATGAACTACCAAGTTAAAGTAAGTGGAGGAATACTGGCTTAGAATGTCAAGAGGTACTCCAAAAACATGGCCTTGATTTTTGTCTTGCCTCCCACCAGGCAGGACTTGACACAAGGTCATTTTATAGTGGGGTTTGGGGAGGGAAAGGTTGCACACTAGCTGAGACTCATGTGCTGCTGGACAATGCTGGTCATAGAATCACAAAGTGCAATGTGAACTATGCTTGCTTTTGCAAATTCTCCCAGGACATATGTCAGGTGACCTTGAAGGTCTAGTGCTATGCTTGCCATTGATCCTTCTTCCACCTGAAGGTGGCCCGGCTAGAGTTGGGAGCCATTTGGGCGAGAAGCAATGGTCTTGTCTCATACTTTGTTTAATTTTGATAAAGTGTATAAGTACGTTTGATGAAAATAGCATTGATTTTGGCAACTATTGTTTAGGACTTGAATCTTCCAAATATGCTAGATTTACAGTTATTAAAGCTTCAGTAATGGCCTCACAAAACACCAACTATACGGCCACCTACCTCCCATCACGAAAACTATCCAAATTAGACGAACCAGACACGCAGGACACTGCTGGAGAAGCAGGGACAAGCTCATAAGTGATGTACTCCTATGGACCCCCACATATGGCCGAACAAAAGCAGGATAACCAGCTCGAACATACATACAGCAGCTATGTGAGGATATGGGATGTAGCCCTGAAGACCTGCCAGAGGCGATGAACGATAGGGAGAAGTTGTGAGAGAGGGTCAGGGATATCCGTGCTGGTGGCACGACATGATGATGATGAATGCCCTATAATCAAGATCTTCAAGTATTTGAATCACTGTATGATATATTGCCCTAAGGATTATTTCCTTTTTTTATTGCTAAATATGGGTTCCTAACAAATTATTTCTTTGTGCCAAGCATCTATTGACAAATATAAGTGTCTTGTAAATGCTTATACAAGAAGAAAAACTTTTATATTTATGAAAAGCATGTCTTAAAAGCCTTTTATACAGTCTTTTTACTTTTCTTTTATTAAATAGTCTATTATGACTAGTCATGCACTGGTACACACATACAACCTTTAGTCAAAGGGTTGTTTAAAAAAAAGAAAGAAAGAAAAGTATGTCATTTCCTCAAAGACACATTTGAGGATTTCCAGTTTTGTTACTGAACTTAAAAAAAAGAATGAAACGATTGCAACTTCATTTGGAGACAAAATTAACCTTAAAGACAGAAGAGAAAAAAAAAGATTACAAATCACATGAACCAACAGAGTAGATTTGTATAACATCATAGGATATTTTGCTGATGCTTGATTTGGACAGAACTTCAAAAACCATTAATTGTCATTCCTGTTTATAGTTTGGTTCCTATGCTCACTGATGTTTTAATCAATTAAGTAAGCCTTTTCAATAGGTTTCCAAACGTCATTTCTGAAATTCATTAGGAAGAGAAAATTCTTTGCTTCTACTTCATTTCTTTTAAAGCCCCTCAAAAAAGGCTTCTCAATGTTAAGACCCTCAAAACATGTCTGAATTTTTATGTCATTCTCAAATAGATAAATAAATAAAATAAAATAAAACAACTCAGACATTTATTCTTTCCTTCTTTTTGGTCGTGCGACTTTCTTTCAGCTACTCTATTAGCATACATCTGCGATTCTAAATCATTAGTTTTCCTATTTCAGTCAGTTCACATGCTAGTTCAAAACTTTTGATCTCTCAATCCTGCAGGTGTTTGACCTCAGGGTCAAACTTTTACTAGGTTCTATACTTGATGATGCATCAAGCTTGCTGCATTTCATCTTTTTTTTTTTAAATTTTCTAAAATGTTATTTCAAAGGGAAAAGATGAGAAAATGCTTACACAGTCCATTACTCCCAAGATCAAAAACAACTATGAAAAATAAAGATGTTACTTTATGCCTTAAAGATAACCATGACAGAGGTGTTTCAAATTAGAAAGTAAAAGATGCAGAAAAATTCCTGGTTGATAAATTTCAGTTTGATCATTTTGCTGAGTTATAGAATAAAGAGTACATAAACAATCTAAATTTTTTTTTTAAAACATGAACTACACTTTGATAAAATAAATTTACTTTTAGACTTACACTTATTCTGTGATCCAATTTGATCATGGAGACACCTCTCATGTAGCATGTCTTGGACACAAATAACCTTTTATCCCTCTTTAGGTCTAGTTTGAATTCAAAATTTTCATTCTCCAAGACCAATTGCCATACCAAGGTCAAAAAGCCCAGTTTGCTCTACTATATACCCATAGCTTGAGAGAGAATAGTTTGAGTTGAACGTTTTACAGAAGTAATAATGCAATATGAAATACAAACAGAGCCATTCAGGATTTGAACTGGGGTAGCAAGTCCACTTCCTATGATGATAACCGTTATGCTACAAGCACCTCCAAATTTACTTACAAAATATTAAACATCAATGTCTGCCAGTAAAAGTTATGTCTGCTCAATAGAGATAACAAGTATAATAAAATAACTGAAGAGATAATATTTTTTCATCTGAACAAAAAAAAAAAAAAATCATTATGGAATGAAACATGTCAGCCATCTTTGTTGAAATAGTTGGTTAAAAAAAAGTTTGGTCATCAGGTAAGCATTGATAAAAAAATATCAAGGAAATTATTACAAAGAAGAATAACAAAGGATTGTTTTTTTTACTGGGTTGTTCTCTTCCCAAAATAAGAGAATGAGACAGAATTTTTTGTTTATAAAGGGAAAGATAGCTTTATTTCTTGGATTGTCTATCAAAAAAAGGGGGGGGGACACTGCAATATCTATTTCTTTAAATTAAAATATGATAAGAGAAAGGAAATGAAAAAAAGAAAAAGTCATCACCTGATTATCCTATCATTAGCTAGTACCAGACATTCTGATAAACTTAATTCTTCAGTTGTCTGATCCTTACATTCTTCTAAATTCCAGTTTTCTAGACTGAAATTCCAAAGAACCCTACACAGGTCATTTTCACTTAATTTTAAGGAAAATTATTTTTCTCATATAAATATTAGGATATTGCCAATATAATGTCAAGAGATATTTGAATAGCCAGATAAATTCCTTCTTCAGAGGCAAAATTTCATGAGAGAATCTAGAACTTGAATCCGTATTTTAAACATTTGATATAAATGTATAGTCTTTCAAATTAAAAATCATATTAGATAACATTGATATAGAAATCTAGTTTTCTTAAACAATTAATTTTTATAACAAAAAATCACTTCAAAGATACGTTTGATTGCCATTAAATTTGATGTCAAGTCACATCCTATTAAAAAATTTATATTATGATTACAAATAAATAAATAAATAAATAAATAAATAAAGGGAAGTACTATTAACATTTAGTAGTTATCACGCTTTAATAATCATAATGACAGAGGTGATCATGAATAAAGATAACCACACTTATTATTAAATTGGATTTTGACACAATGGCATAAAGAAAAATCTTGCTATGATGTACCATTTTTGCTGTCTTACAAAGATCATGCATTAGATCTTAAGTTGTACATAAGATTTTTATAATGTCTGCACTCACTATGGTCATGAATTTATTTAGAAATTACTTGACCTCAAGAGTTATTAAGAATTGCATATTAGTCCTTAAAGTTTACATCAAAACTATTAGCTAATTACTTTAGTGATTCAATGCATAATACAAGAGAGTGAGTCTGATTCCAGACAAGTCATTTCTGGGTTAATAGAAATTTTGAACTATCAAGTATGGGTGTCCAATCTGACAAACAAGCCATTCTATATCTCTGCAGGAGTATCCTCATAGTGTAATGGTTACAGCGCTGGACTGTAGAATCGTAGCAAGTGAGTTTGAACTCTAGTCCCTCTATTACATTCACTTTCGGACAAATATCTTTAAAAAAAGTATGAACCCCATTATCTTCCCAGCTATGGGTTAAATAGCATCACTGCTGTTCTTTTTGGAGGATGGCTTTGGCATTAAATAACCCACAAAGGTTGATATGCCATTAAATAAAGAAACCAAACCAAACCTATCTCTCTGCCACTGCTGATCAACAGGTCATTATCACTCCCTCAGGTGAGTGTGTTTAAAAATTGGAACCAAACCATTTCTGGCTAAGTAAAAAAAAAAATTGAAACATCAAGAAAGACCATTCACTTGAGTAAACAGATCAAATTTGCACCTCCCATTCTTTGAATCAAGCCTTCTTGTTTTTTTTTGCTAAGAATGGGAAGATTCAAAGAGATTGGGGATAAAATAGTCACTAATATGAGTGCAGCATCTTCCCCATCATCAACATTCATCATATACCCAGTAAGATATATTTCAAATATATCTTTTTGGTTCTTGACCATGGGAATTGGCAGAGAATCACCATGTTATCAAGAAAATAAATTTTCTATATACTAATTATTACAGATACAACTTATATAAACCCATTTCAGTGTAGTACATTAGAATAGACAAAATAAATAGATACATAAAGTGGGAAAAATTATTGGTATATTGATATTGCAAAATTCAAATACTTATTCAGAATGAAAGGCTGTTGAATTATCCAAATCCAAATCAGAAAAGTTCATGTAACATTTGAAGATGTTCCTAACATCAATGATGTTAGGTCAATGTTTGGATAAATCTGAAATGTAATAATGACTTAACCCTTGCCAGAACATTTGTGTCTGTTTACAACCAAATCTATTAATACCAATTTGGCCATCAATGTTTTGACATTGGGAGAAGACAAAATGAAATGATTTATTTTCGCAGTGGAAACATTGGAACACTGACAAAATTATTTCATTCAGTAATTCTAAGTGTAAATGGTTTAAATAAAAAGATATATCAAAAATAAAAAAAGTTATTATTTAAAATTCAATAAATTATTCTTTTTCAAGGGTTTCTTCTTAGTTAAATTTATATGATTAATGGTATTAATCAAGTTATCAATACTTATCCCTCAACAGAAGATACAGTTGGCATAATTTAAACCCAACTAACAGGGCGGTATTTCATTTAGAAATGATAATTTAACATCTGAAAAATTCAGACAAAAATCAGAAATGCTTGTATTACAGACAGTGTTGCTACTACAACAACAATAATGATAGTAATAATAATAATATAAGTTATTTTTGTTTAGCATTCATCAACCTCTCATATTTCAGGAAGTTTTTATAAACAATCCCCCTTCCCATTATGTGCCAGCAATGAAGTCAGCAACATTTCTTCCATACTTCTAAAAATGACAGGTCTTTATGTATTCTCATTTTTTCCTACTATTGCATAGTTTATTAAATTGTAAATGTCACTGATGAACAGCCCATGTTAAAACACAGTATGTAAAAAAAACAAAAACAATGAATAGCGTGATAATTGTTTTAGAGACATTGTTAAAAAAAGTATTTTGTATACATCATTAAAACTATTGATATGTAGGTAAATAAGACTTCTAATTGATTATTAATTATTATTAAAATTCATAGATTTTCCTTCAGGTTCTTCTTTGAACACTCATGAAGCCAAATTTATTCCTTAGTGGATTTGATGGATAGAGTCCTCCTTAATATGTGAGCAATGCTAAAGAGAAGGATCTGGATTTCTTTTATCTTCATGTTTCCAGGTATTTTTGGTCTATTTTTCATCTCTTTAACCAGATCAAAATCACCTATTACCAATGGTATTGTTGAGGGAGGTGAGGGTTTCATATCTCAAATTTTCTCAATTTCTATTCCTAGATCTTTATATTTGCAGAGTTTTTCAGGAAGGTGTTTACTACTGCTGATACTACTTCAAGCAATAAATGGCACAATGGTCATTAAATTTATAAAGAGATTCAAAAAAACACTTAGTCCTTGTCACTCAAAATGAACAGTTATTTTTCATACATAGAAATGTATTCTTTTTGCCTGGAAGAACCTTCTCTTCAAGTTGCCCAGTGCAATTAACAGAAGAGAGAGAAGAGTAGAGAGAAAAGAGAAAAGGAAAGATTGGTTGAGTTTTATGGCATACCAACCCTTGTAGGTTATTTTATACAAAATCCTGTTTATAAGTATATACAGTAAAGATATGATTTGTAAACAAATAGTTTGTAGATAACATTTTTAAATGAGTCAAGCTCATTTGTTAGCACACAGTTAAATGGTTTCAAGTATTCCTATCAGACATTATCAATTTAATTTAACATCAGTCATTTGTTTACTCAAAGTTAAATCTATATATATATGATTTATAAATAGTTTGTAGGTATATTTTAACTAGTCAGAACTGATTTGTTTGTACACAGTTAAATGGTTTCAAATATTGCTATCTAACACTGATAATTCTATTTAATATTAGTCATTTTTTGCACACAGTTGAATAGTTAAATAAGTTCAATTTGACCCATAGATGAGATCTTATCAGGTACTATCACTGCAGGTAAGAGTAGACCTGTGAGTAATGCCAATGAAGAGGAACTCCACATTCCCCAAAGCTCCAGAAATGAAACCTCACCATCAGATGTAGTTTACTGTCATACCCAGGACACAAGTTCTATTTGACCTATATATGGAACCCTAACAGATACTACCACTCTAGGTCAGAGTGGACCTAGGAGTAATGGCAATGAAAAGGTACTCCACATATCCCAAACCTCCAGGATTTGAGCCTCACCATGAGACGCTTTAGTGTCATATCCAGGATAATTGGGATGGTTGGGTCTTACTCCTTTGCAGAGATGCAGTCAGTGTATTCTACTGTTCCAGATGACTGGGCTGAGAGAGAGAGAGAGAGAGAGAGAGATTGTGTGTGTGTGTGTGTGTGTGTGTGTGTGTGTGTGTAAAAATAGAAAAAAAGATATAACTCAGTGATTAGAATGTTGGTCAATAAGTTGAAGGGGTGCATGAATTACCAATAATAAGCCCTATAGAATAAATAGAAATAACCAAAGAAATAAACAGAGAAAAATATAATCTATAATAAAAGGTCACTATATCAAATTTCTTCTTAACTAATTCCAGCCTCTTGTAAGAAATTCATTTTCTTATTTATCTTCTTTTTTTTTTTTAAATTTCCCTCCTTAAAAATCTATTTTCAACAGAATATTGTAAACAGAAAAATCACCCACAGGAACATATCACATCCAAAGTTTATTAATATCTCACAAATGCAAACAAACTCTGCCGATCAAAAGGGCCAGAATTAGTTCCAAATCTCCACCTGTTAACGACATCACCACCAGTGACAGAAGTTCACCAGCTGGTTTGCTGGGATTCTTCTCCCGTCACTTTCCCAACTGCTATAAAATTTATCTATTCACCCCTACATCAAGAAGGATAGGTCAATGGTTAGAAAATTGAATTGTAGATTATAAGGGTGAAAACCTTCCCAATACCAAGCAAGACTAATGAAATAAAAATAGACAAAGAGAAGGAGGTTTGAAGAGAAAATGTCTGTAGTCAGTTAAAAATTTATAATTGACCCCATATGAAAGTTGTTTAAACATTTGTTTTCTTTAAATAACTTGGCAAATAATTTAAGAAAAATGAATTTGGTTGGTTGGTTGGATTTTATAGCATATCAACCTTTGTAGGTTATTTAACACCAAATCCATTTTTATGCAAATAGTCAGTTCTATTTCAAACAATTCAGTTCACCATGAGTACACAGTTTAATTGTCAAAAACATTTCTATTTGATGCTATTCAGTTTATTCAAACAGTTCTAATTCAGCCAGTTCAGTTTAGTACAAGTATAGATTTTGTTTACACACAGTTATATGTCAAAACAGTTCTTTATTAAACAATTCAGTTTAGTGTAAGTACAGTTTCAATGTCCAAAACAGTTCCATTTCAAACAATTCAGTTTAGCATAAATACACAGTTTAATTGTCAAAAACATTTCTATTTCAAGGTATTCAGTTTAGTCAAACAATTCAGTTTCACATAAGTACACATTTTAGTTCTATTTAACCCATAGATAGGGCCCTATCAGGTGCTACCATTCCAGGCCAGAGTGGACCTGAGAGCAATGGCAATGAAGGGGTGGTCTGCATTCCCCAAAGCCCCAGCATCACTGGAACCTCACCATCAGATTGTATAGTGTCATATCCGGGACACTTGTGGTGGTGGGGGGGTGTCTTACCCCTCTGCAAAGAAGCATTCAGTGTATTCTACAGTACCAGACAACTGGGCAAAAAATGAATTTGAGTAATCTTAAAAAATTTTTTTATCTAATGGAAATTGTTTGTTCTTTTTCAAATCAGCATTTGTCTTAGCCAATTTATAAGAAATATGAAATGATTATTTATCAGTGCAGATCAAGGATAGAAACAAAGAGAAAATTAAATGATTCAATACTTATACAGTGAGCTTTCTCTTATATAAAAAAAATAAAAAAGATACTTTTAAAACCACTCCTCTAGAATGTTTATTTGAGTATCCTATCTCCCCCCCTCAAAGCAGTCTAAAGAGGAGAAAGAATGTTTACCAGTAAATCATCCTAACTTAGAGAAAGTTAAAGAGCCTTGAAAAGATATAGGAATTCATACATTTCAACAATAACGTTAATGATATATTCCTTTCAAATGAATGCATTAATTTTTAAATGATTATTGATAAATCTTTCCTACCTTCATGCATAAATTTCTTGTGAGTATTCCTTTAAAAAGAAGATTAGTATTATACTTATGTACTAAAAGGCTCAAATTTGTATACAATTTTTCATGATTAATGTGTCTTAGCACATAAAGAGAACAGTGTTTTTGTTTATCTACAGCCAAAGCAGGTAAGACAGTTATGGGAAAGTGGTTTGCCTAAATGTTCATTCATCCATTCTTTTCTCCATCAATTATTGTGACATACAAGAGACAAGAAATGCTGTTAAAAATACCTGATGAAAAGGAAAAATAAGATTAACGCTTTTCTGAAAGGTATAAGCAGAAAGTGAACAAATTCTATGAATGATTATATGTGCACTTAAAACAATGAAGTTTATTTCAATGAGTTAATGTAGTGCAAAACACAAGGCAAACTGGCCTAGTGGTTTGGTTTCTTTGTTTAATGGTATATCAACCTTTGTAAGTTATTTAATGCCAAAACTATCCTCCTTGAAGAACAGTAGTGATACTATTTAAGCTAGGAGGCCTAGTGGATAAAAGCATTGTTCAAAGTCTATCTAGTTAGTTGACAGCCATAAGTTTAATCCTTGAGAAGCCATTTACTAAGCTTAGCTTAATTTAGCACAAATCCAGAAATCTGGAGGCAACTAGTGAGAACTGAACTTTCAATGGCTTACAAGCCTGGTTTACTGTTATACCATATGGGGAGCCAACAAAAACTAAGTTTGGTTTGGTTGTGTTTTATGGCATATTAACCCTTGCAAGTAATTTAATGCCAAATCTTTTATATATATATATATATATATATATATATATATATATATATATACATATATAATTTGTAAATGAATAGTTAGTAACATTATTTTTAAATGAACCAGATCTTTTTCATTTGTTCTCAGTTAAATATTGTTATCCAACACTAATAATTCAATTTAATATTAATCATTTGTTTGCACATAGTTAAATGGTTTCAAGTATTGTTCTTTAATACTAATAATTCTAATTAATATTCATCATTTATTTACACACAGATGGTTTCAGATATTGTTATGCAACATAAGTAATTTTATTTATCAAGTATACCTATCAAATACAACTGTGTGGTTTCAAATAACAAATAATGAAAATAATAAGCCTTAGCAAGTACCTGAACAGTTCTATTTGACCCATAGAGTGGACCAAAGAATAATGGTAATAAAGGAGTACTTTACTTCACATTCCCTAAACTCCAGACTGGGAGCTTCACCATCTGATGCAGTTTAGTGTTATACACAGGACATAAAAACTAAGAATAGCTTATATTTGGCACAAAGCTATAAGTGAGAGGTACTTAGTGAAGATTGAAATGACTGCTCTGTAGAAAGCAAATGCCTGAATTGAGTTGTGTATAAAAGTCATATACTCTGCTTCAGCAGAAGAGACAGCCAAGTGACATCTCAAGGAAGATTTAACCTATTCAGAATATTTTCAAAATACAGGCAGCAGGATAAGAACAATCTACCCTAGTAGATAGAACAAAAGGTTTGGTTACAAATCCCCAGAAGGTTACCCACTATGACAGACACCAGAAGAAGACCAGAAAGTACAAGGATTATAAATGCTGGAACAATAATAAGATGAAGACATCAGTTCATCAAGTATGTCATAATAGGGCAAAATGCTTTTCCAAGATTGTTGATGTTATCAAAAATTGTAAAAATGGGACACTCAGAATGTGTGATGAGATAGGGGAGGAAAGAAAAAGAAAATTATCAAAATGGGTTCATATTTTTGTAACATTTTCTTCCATCACCATAAGTCATTGTTTTACGGTTTGGCTCCCAACTTCCTGTTTTCAGATTGAAAAGACAGGAAACTCCAGCTGTAAAAACTGCTGACTTGTTGAAGCTATAAAAAATTGCTAACTTGTGGAATAATAGCAATATTAAATTGATGACTGAAAGCATTTTTGATGTGAGAATTTTTGTTTCAGTTTTTGTTAAACGGGAACAACATCAGCTAATAGTATTCAGTTCAAAATAGCATTAGTTTATAGTATCCAGTTCACATTTGATGTCCCATGAGTATCTTGGATTTTTAATATGCTAAATCAGTACTTTTCAACTGGGGTGTCATGAAGAGAGTTAGGTGTCAAGAGATTTTAAATCAAAATGATAAAATTAATGAAAAAAAGTAATTCCAAAATTTTAATGCAGTACCTAACAATAGGCAGAAAAGCTTTGGTAATTCTGTTCTTAAATTATTTGTATGAATTTAGCTTCTTTTCATTGACTAACATCAAGACAAAGAAAAAGAAAATTTGAAAATTGTTGACAAAGAAATGCAAATTCCCTTATCAGCCATATAATCCAATATTATGAGAATCTATACTGAGTGCCTAAATTTTCCACTGATATCAGTTAAAAGATAAACTGATTTAATATATACATTTATATTCAAATTTATTTATAATTTCTAAAATTGGTCTCTGTCAAAGTTGTCATACAGGGAGAATAGCTTTTGATATTAACTGCTTGAACAGATAAGAATATTATGGGAAAGTGTTCATTCACCTATTCTTTTCTCCATCAATCATTACGACATGCAAATGACAAGAAATATTGTTAAGATATCTGATAAGATGGAGCACAGAAATTCAAAAAAAAATTTTTATACCAAAGCAATAATTTAT
>OY757915.1:61008072-61055572 GCA_963585895.1 Sepioteuthis lessoniana
AATATATGGGAGCACTTGTAATAGAACCCCTCAGGATTCAGTTCTTTCCTTTGCCATTTGAACTAAACCAGCAACTATAAATGCTCAACTATGAAGATATATTTCATTTATATAAAAGGAATGATTTTTAGAGAGTAAAGGATTTGCTCAAATGTCAAGATAACTTTTTTGAGGTATATTCTTAAAGAAAATATAATTATCAAAGAGCCATGCCACTTTTACACAAAAATTGAAAGAATGATTTTTTTTTATACATAAGATTTTGACAAAGTTCTAATGAAGACATTAATTTGGATTGACATCATTAACTCTGTTGAGTTTATTGCAATGTTTTGGCTTGTATCTTCTTCAGGTGAAATCAAGTTCTATAAAAATCAGCACTAAGGATAGAACTTACAAAAGGATATTTAAAGAAATCCACCTTATTATCTAAATTTAAAAGAAAAATCTTCTGTTCCATCCAACTTATAATTTCAGTCATCATTTGATGTCGGTGCAGTTGTGAAAACATAATCCATCATGAAAATGGAGAAGAAATCTTAACAGAAACATTGAACTTTTTCCTGGATTGCAGCTGCTAAACTGGAGGCCAGATACTGAATCCCATTGGTTGATTGTGATGTCAAAGTTGGGGGTGAAATATACAAAGCAATAGGTGCTTTGATAGACTAATTAAGACTAATATTATGAGAGAAGCATGTAGAGTGTAGTTGCTGGGATTCAAATTGGATTTCAATCACCCTTGGCTGGGTCACCTGGGTTAGAGGGTCTGATGTGGGGGAGACCTGAAACGTCCAAAGATCCCAGGTGTATTACTTAAGATGGATTACAATGCATCAACAAGATATATTTATCAAGCAGATATAAAAAATGTTTGGCTTTTAAGCAAGATTTATAAGATGATGAGTGAATTCAAGTTAACTATTTCAATTGAGTATCTACTAATGTCTCAATCATCAGTAGGTGCTTTCAACTTTATCTTACTTGAATACTAAGAAAATTCTGAAATGGAAAGATTTTGGATTTTTTTATTCTTCAAAACTTATTACATCATATTTGCCAAGATTGCTTAATACCAGAATCAATATATAAAATCTTTCAAACTGATTCCTTGGAAAAATTTCAGGAACCTTCTTTCAACAAAAGAACACCAGAACAATTACTGACAGAGGAACTTTAAATGGTAAGTTTCTTTTAGAAATATTTTCTTTTTTTTTTTATCCCCACCCTATTTCAACTTTCTATAACATAGCAAAAATGGCTACAAATGTATTTTTGAATGGGAAGATAACATTTTTTAAACCACATAGTCAGCAGGAGTCAAGATTAAATTTCCTGAATTACAAGAATAAAATGACAAGAAATAGCACAGATTCTGCTATGTCATTCCTGGGGAGATATTTCTGCAAAGTAAGTAAATAAATAAATAAAACGTTCACCAACTCTATCAGTCAGTGTTGATATGTATGCTGCCCAGAAAATTGGCCAACTCATATAAGCTTCTATATTATAGAAAATACTGTCATTAATATTTTCCCTTTGGAACTATAGCTTAGACCCAACTCTGAAAGATATGAAGCAGGAAGCACAAAGAAAGAAATAATAATATTAATGATAATAACAATCATTGTCAACAGCCACTTTGAGTCTACTTTAGGATCAAAGGCTTTTTCCAGTTCCTTCCATGATGATCTTAATTGTCCTAACCTCTTTTCATGTCTTACTGGCCAACTCCACAATCCCATCTCCCCCACTTTCAGTCAAGTCTTTTCCGATTAGACTTATTATTTCTTGAGCCATCCTACTAACTTTCTGCACAATATATATATATTCCTCTATTCTAGCTATAATTCCAGCCCACTTCTATTTTTGCTGTTTACTAACTTCTATATCATATACCTTGGTCTGCTCTCCGATCAATGTTAATCCTTTTTCTCTCTTAAGGGTTATTCCTAGAGATCAATGTCCTTTCTTTTAACTTGTGAGTGACAGAGTTTCTTCTCCAGTGATTTTGTCAATAAATAATATTTCTCTAAGTTGTATCATCTCTAAGGTTTTAAAAATGTTACCATTTTCTTGGTTCAAAGGATGTGGTGCAAGGAAGCATTAAAACATTCCAAGAGTTATTATTTTCAAACAAATTTATAAAAGCTACAGAATAAATTCTGAAACCTGATGAAAAGTTTATTTTATCTTTTGATTGAATATTCATTTTTATATTTTAAACTGAAAATGACTGGATAAAAATGGTATGATCATTGATTCAAGAAATCAATATAAGCAGGTTTTAGCACACAGCTTTAACCATCTTGTACCATTTACCATTTGTGGTATGTTAAAAAAAGTATCAAGACTGGAATTGTATTTATCAAGTCAGAAATGAACAGAATGAAATGTTAATTCTCTTCAAAATAGTCTCCTTGATATTCAACACACTTATTCCAGCAAGTTTTGCATTGGTTGAAGCACCTCCAAACCCCCTCTTGGTATGGGGAAAACCTGCACTGTTGTATTTCCTTTTATGTCCTCCACATCTTCAAATTTTACCCTTGAGATGAATTTTCACTTTGGAAAACAAAGAAAAAAAGAAACAGTTGAACAGAGCTAGGTCTGGTGATATAGAGGATATTACACTTACAAACCACCAAAAATTTCTATAGAAATGTATTGAAATAGGCATATTAATCTTTCTTGAAATTGGCACTAATTTATCTAGACACTTTATTATATGAGTAGCTCAGCTGTACAAATATCTTTTAAATCTTGAAATTTTCATAATTGAAATATTTAGTCTTGACACTTTTTGGTCATACCTTGTGAATAATTTTTTAGCACACTGCATTAATTAACCATATATCCTGTTATACAATATATACTTTTTAATCAAATTCAACATCTAAAAAGATACAAGTATATTATACTAATGATAGTTACTATTCTTTGATCCTGAACATAAGTGTCAGGGAACAATGATCCAAAACAGAACACACAAATGCTACACTCTGATCCTGTGCATAAATGATTCCACCAGAAATTATGGCAATTATGCCAGTACAAAAATAAATTACATAAATAATTTTTTAAAAATCTTGGAAGAAAAAAAGACAAAGAAAATAAGCCCTAAACTGAGTACCACATGTACTGACTTATAGAGTAGCCTACCCACCTACTCCTAGTAGGGAAAGGAAGAAAAAAGTATCCAAATAGCATACTGTGTCTGGTGTGTGTCAGTAAAATGAAAGGAAGGTTTAAAATTGTACTGTGCATGAATCAAGATGAGTTGCTTTAAGCCATAGTATGAAGTAAAAAAAAGAAGACTTTGTAAAACAAGAGTGCATCTTATACGTGCTGGCATTGTATATGCCAACAAATACAGCATTTTGGTATTGTTGAGTAGAGAAAGCAACAACTACCACATCCCTTTGTTGTATATGAAAGGTTTTGAATTTGGCAAGAGAAATAATATTTGCATCATAAGATATTTGGCCTGTTTATTTTAGCCCTCCTTCCTTCGTTCTTTCAGACATTTCAGTTTGTCAGTCAGCATGTAACAGTTGTTCAGATGTTTATTATTTCAAAGAAGTAAGTTAACTGCTCAGATATTTTCTTAATCCACCATAAGTCAATCAGTAATTTGACGAGATCACACAGTTTGGCTTTTTAAAGGAACTCCTTCTTGTACAATCCAATATATATCCAATCAATCTTAGTACAATAAAACATTATAGCAGGTATAAGATATGAAGACGTTGGCCAAGATCTAACAACCCTAAATCAAAGCACTAAACTATCTAAAGCATTTCCTCCATAGAAGATGGATCAAAGCCAAGACCTCTTATGTCTCAAACAAAATTCTCAGGCTAATATATATATATATATATATATATATATATATGTGTGTGTGTGTGTGTGTGTGTGTGTGTGTCATTATAAAAATATTTTTCTTAAAATACAGCTTAAATACTGGTCAACATGCCAGGATAAAATGTAAAATTAATTATCATCTCACCTCCTCATGTTCGCTTCATTATAAAAAGTTTCACTCACACAAACACACATTATATATATATATATATATATATATATATATATATATATATATATAGTTTTAAAATGCAGTTAGTTTATTTTTTGTTTTTTATATATAATAACATGAGTTTATAAGTTGTTTCAAACAAAATCAAAAATCTATAGTATCTCGATTGCAAATAATACAACTAACAATTTTTTTATAAAAAGTTAATTTTCTTCTAAATCAAACATACCAGAATTTTATTATTTCTAGTGGAGCATTACACAATTAAAATAGATATTATCAAATATAAGAATATTGTCCATAAATACCCAAAATATTTTTTATAAAAAATCAATTTCCTTCAAGATCAATTACACCAGGATTTTATTTTTCTTAGTTGAATATTATAAAATCAAAATGAATATTATTAGGCATTATTTATTACCAAATTCTACAGCATTAAAACACTGAAGCTAAAAATAGAATTGCATCAATATAGATATTTATTTTTGAACTGCTATATTTTCAATTACCGGTCGATTGGCTGAGTGGTTAGAGTGTTTGCCAATGGCTAGGAGACCGGGGTTTGATCCCAAGTCGAGTCATACCAAAGACTCCGAAAAAAAAAGGTATTTGATGCCATATTGCTTAACACTCAGCATTATAAGGTATAGATCAAGGGTAAAGTGGAGTAATCCATGGAAAGGAGTAGTACCCTTCCTCTATACTTTGGTGTAGTAGCTATTGAAAAGGGAGCATTCGGGTCACCCTCAACTATGGTTGTGAACTTTACTTATACATTCAATATTTTGGTTATAACAACAATACTTATTCAATAAATAAATACATAATAAGAAAGAAAGAAAGAAAGAAATAATTCAACTGCTTAGGTTCCAGACACAAAAAATGTTTACTTTCTGACTGTTTGATATATTCTATTCTCTTTCTAAAAACTTCTCAATTTGGTTTTATACGTTTGGTTTCTTAGTTTTTAGTGGTCTATCAACCTTAGTGGGTTATTTAATGCCAAAGACATCCTTATAAAAGAACTAGTGGTAGTACTTAACACAGAGCTGGGGGGATCAGTGGGTTCATACCTTTGGCAAGGGAACATAACTGCGCGACTGGAATTTGAACTTGCTTACTATGATGTTGCTGTCTAGTATGTTAGCCATAATGCCATGGGGATTGGTTTGTTGGATTTTATGGGTCATTTAATCATTTATATATATATATATATCACCAGGCTATTGGCCTAATGAGTAGAGTGTTTGCTAATGGTCCGGAAGACCAGGGTTCAATCCCAGGTCGAGTCATAACCAAAGACTCAAAAAATGGTACTTGATGCAGCCTTGCTTAACACTCAGCATTATAAGGTAAGGATCAAGGGTAAAGTGGAGCAATCCAGGGAATGGATAGCACCCTCTCCTACATCTTGATGTAGTAGCTATTGAAAAGGGAGCTTTAGGGTTACCCTCGACTAAGGTTGCTAACTTTTATATATATGTGCCACAGGGACTCTGCCCAG
Organism: Sepioteuthis lessoniana; assembly: GCA_963585895.1. Classification (NCBI taxonomy): domain Eukaryota; kingdom Metazoa; phylum Mollusca; class Cephalopoda; order Myopsida; family Loliginidae; genus Sepioteuthis; species Sepioteuthis lessoniana. The sequence goes on from OY757915.1 coordinate 61,013,616, forward strand.
ATTTACAAGACAAATTTATCACTAGATTCAATCTGTACACATGGTAATCATTAATGTTACTCATACTGTTATTTTTATCCTGTAAAAGACTTAATATTTGTGCTCATTGAACTGCTCCATTTGTTTTTCATAAAAATTTTATTGGTAAACATATTCAAGCATTTTATTCAAGATTAAATTGTGAACACAAGTTAGGTTTGACTGACAATGACTTAAGTCTGTACACCTTGCTAAGTAAGCAATGAAGTTATTACTTATAATCTTGGTTGTCTTTAAGGGAACTTCATTGCTTAACCTAACCTAGTTTCTGTCCAACAAAAGCCTAATCCAGCAGAAAGGGAGTGGGTGAGGCAAATGACACATGTCCCTTGTTTTGTTCTGGTTGAATAAGCAAGCAGCAAGGAGAGAATTTTCCAGCTTGATAACTTTCTGGATGTCAAGGAAGTATACAATGCTTTCTATCCAAAAGAAAAGCTATGGAAGGACAGAAGGAACCAACTAAGTTTCTGAAATCCTGTCAGTATTTTTAAAAACTGATTCAAGTTAAATAAATATAGTGGTACTGAAAACTATGTGTCACTATAATTGGAAATTTGTTCCAGAATCTTAAATATCTACTTTTATAAAACTTAGGCACTAGTGATTAAATTGTTATCACAGTTGGAAATGGATATTGAAATCCAAGTTAAAATTCTGGACAAAACTGCTTACATTTCACATAGCTGTAATACCCTTGGGAAAGGTATGCATCCAAGTATTCTCTCTTTAGCTATAGGCAAGTAGTAGGGCTGGCTAGACTCTTTATCTTTGGTATGACAACTAGTCTAGAAAAACTGAATTCAAACTTGTTAAACTTCACTTAAAAATTGACCTTGTATCACATCTTGCTCATGCAGAGGGGTTGGTGTATATATATATATATATGTGTGTGTGTGTGTGTGTATAAAACTGATGAATGTTCAGATTTCATTCATGTTTTACTGTATATCAAATCCTTATGGATTATTTAATGCTTCAATTTGATTCCTTTGTAAATGTCTGATTGTAATTATAACTATATTTCCAATATCTTATTGCATTTTTATTAGTCTGTTATCATTTGTTGGCACATAATTATATATCAAGTATTCCTATCTAACACAAATAATTTATACATATGATTTGAATTATTCTTATTTAATAATCATTTGTTTGTACACAGTTATATAGTTTCAAGTATTGCTATCTGACATCAATAATTTGCAACCAATTATATGATTTCAAGTAACTAATAATAATCCTTAGTAAACAATTATAGCTACCAGTAAGTTGTTGGCAACCTTAGTCAAGGGTCACCCGAAGGCTCCCTTTTCAATAGCTACTACACCAAGCTATAGGGGAGGGCAAATCACCTAACAGTTATATTGTATCTAGTATTTCTATCAAATACAAAATGATTTTTGAATAGATCTATTTAACCTATAGATGGTACACTAACAGGTACACTATTCTAGGTCAGAGTGGACTTGGGAGTAAAGGTAATGAAAAGATACTCTACACTCTCCAGAACTGGAGCCTCACCATTGGATTTAATTGTCAAACCTAGGATGGGGAATATTATGTAAATAATGCACTATTTAATTATCATATATAGAATAGCCTTATTCTGTTTGAAATGTCTGCTTAAATTTCTCCTCACTGATAATCGGAATTTAGGCAGAAGTACTGAGAAATGACACTGATGCAGAGCACATCTCATCAACCTGTTAAGGTAATCCAAAGGATTGATAAATATCTGGTGGGGTGGGGGGTCAGAAGGTGTGAGCAAACATGTGGGTATTGAAAGCTGACATTTAGAAACTAGACTGATTACTTTACCTATGCCAATTGACAGCAAACAAATCTACACTCTCAGCATTTCTTTATATTACATGTGATATATTCATTTCGATAAGGTAAAACACTTCCATGTTGAATTACAGAACTATATTCAATATTTTGTGCATTCCTTGTAAATTCTAAAACATAGTACCGTTTTTCCCTTTTGTATTCCAATATTTCAAGAGTGATATTGGTAGAGAAAGGATACAGAAAAACAGTCTTGGTATGCAGTTTCCTACATGGATGCATATGGAAACTGTACATTTACCTGTTCATTCCTTTGTTCTATATGCCTAGGAGGTTGACGTGGGATCAAGGATTCCATGAAGGGGTCAATAGTTTAAAAAGTTTGGTTCGGTTTATTTCTTTAACCCAGGAATCATGTTAATGAAAGCGTCTTTCACACTCCCCAGAGCTCCAGAATTGGAATCTCACCGCCGGGTGTAGGTTAGTATCATACCCAGGACATTAAAAAGTTGATGATCCCTGCCCCAAGCAGAAATGTTGATCTATAGATATACAAATCTTGTCAGAAATTATAGTAATTATACATGTCATTTATTGGAGATTTGAGGAAATATTGTTGTCAAAATAATATTAGTAAAACACTATAGTTTAGTGGAGGAGAGGCACAAATAAACATTAAAATTAATATCAAATTTCAAGTAGAGACACACATTTCCAAAATATAAAGATATTTTAAAAAGATATATAAATCAGTTGGTGTGTATGTGTTTTAGAGAGAAATGAATGATAACCTGGCAGTTAAGCAAAATAATTAGGTTTTTGACAATTTAGTAGTTAATCACAATAAACAAACTTTCACAAGCAATCCTAAGAGCAAATATAGCAAACAAATTAATTATCATCACTCCCATGTCATCAAGACCACAAAGCTAGTCAAGTGCGGAACATCCGATAAAAATGAGTTTAGACTGGAGACAACTATTTCTTTAGGGCAATTTTTTTCCCTAGACTTACGTTTCTTTCTTTTTTTACCTTTTTTTTTTTAACTGGGAAAATAAAGCCTATCTTTCAACTACTTTTTTCTCAGATGCTTTTTTTGTGAGAAGACGCACAAAGCTGGGAAGACAAGCACCATAAACTTCTTTTTTTTTTGTCTTCTTTCTATTCAGAACAATACATCTTGCTTATAATTTCAGATCTGAATTCTTTCCTACGGTCATAAACGTATTCTCTTTTTTCTAATAATAATAATACAAAGACAATAACTACTTTAAATATTTTTTATGGCTTCTTTTATTCTGAGGAATCCGAAATGACTGTTTATTTTATGAAAGGGGCCTCATGCATTTAAGTGGAATCCAGATCTATTGTGATGTCAAACAAGTACAATATTCAGTGCTAACTGTCCCATTATACATTTGCATATCAATTTCTCACTTAAAGTGGAACAAGTATTTTGGGACAGAGAGAGTATAAACTTTTTTGCAAGATAATGATTATCCTACTTTCATATTTATAACCTTATCATTGAGTGACAGACAAGAATAGTTGATTTTGTTTCACTACAAAAATAAGTACAACTTAAATGTGATAGTCCACTTTGAAATGTTACATCTCAGAAAACATATGCAAAGCAAGGTTTGAAAAAGCAAGATTAAAATCATGGAATATTTTCATTAAAAAATAAAATGAAATAAGTCCATAAAAGTTCAAATATAAACCATGTGCTCATTGTTTGCATTACTTGTATGCAAAATTCCAAAATGGACCATCAGATTTAAGTTGTACAATAAAAAATCAATTTTAGCAACTTCTTTCACTTTGTTACATCAATGTTTAGGTGAATGTGTGTGTGTGTGTGTGTGTTTGATCATAGTAGCATTAATGGAAACTGACCTTGTATGAATTTAACTGCTAGTTGATATTTAATCCCGGACTAAAATTTCTAATGGCAAATTGGGAACATTAGTTCAAGATAAATTTAAGATATACAAACCAAAGTTTGTTGCTTTATAATCAACAAAGCATATCATGCTGTGTTTCTTCTCGTTTCTAAAAGTGTAAGCCAGATACAGTTTTTCATATTTTGTAGATACAATTGCTTTGAATTCTAGTTTTATGAAGTTAATGTCCAATGTATTTGATATTTTTATCGAGATATTCATAATCCTGTCCAAATATTTTGCAACACTTTCTCTGAACACGTAAATAATAAAAAATTAATTCCCGTCAGTTACATTAAATTCTGTTATTTTCTTGTTTTTATTTGTGATTCATTTTATTGTTAATATACTGACAATGACGGAACCTCAACTTCTACACACACCCCAACCAAACCCAGGAGCCAAATAAGATATTTTTATAAAATACTGTACAGGTTTGTTTTGTTTTTTGTACCCTGGAACTTACATACTACAGAAAGTGTGTAAGTAACTTTTTTACATATAATAGATATTCTCACAAATTTTTTAATTAAAACAATGAAGAGATTTGTTTAATGAATATATTCTTAATAGTTTCTTACTTAGGTTTATTCTTTGAAGATACAATTGATTTGAAAAGTTATTATAAAGAGTAAATGTTTCTTTGGCAAGTACTAAGTTGTTGGGGGTATATATTTGCAATGGGAATTTTGTTAGATTTTTTTTTTACAATAAAGTTACAAAAATGTAGTGTTGATATTTTAACACAATAGACACTGTCTTACCATTCATGGGGCATTTAAAAACATTGCTATGTTTATATTTTAGATCTCACCAATGTTCTATAAATGTGATAGAAATTTTTAGACCAAATTTTCCCCCTCGAATAATTCTGTTGGGTACTGAGTTAACTAACCCAAACATGGTGCCGGTAGTTATTTGACACATGTTTAACTTAAGATTAATGTCTACACATGAACAAGAACAAAAATTGCCAAGTGAAGGCATGAAACTACATAGAACCTCTACTTTAGTACAATGGACAACTAATATCCAGTCAGAATCCATAACACCAGGCTTGCATTATGTTTTTTACTGCCCAACAGCAAGAACACAGTTGGAGGTGAACAGATACCTCACCCTAATTGTAACTTGATTGCCGAGGAGGTGGTCCTTTTATTGATAATGATGAGTCAAACACTTATTCTTGTGCTGATAGATTATTAATAATCATTAAATATGGAATTTTCAGCAAACTGTTCTTTTTCTTAAAAATGACAGAAAAAAAGATCTTATTCTTTTTTTTTTTTTTTCATTTCATTTGACAACTGAATTATCTACAAAATTGGGTAATAAATATTTTGATTTAAAACAATGAAGAACTTTTCTTAATGAATATATTCTTAAATATTTGTAATTCAAGGTTTACTCATCAAAAACACTTCAGTTGATTTGAAAAGTTATTATAAAGATTTAATGTTTCTTTGGAGGATACAAACAATTTGAAATAGAAATCTTGTTAGATACTTTTATAATTAAGTTACTGAAGTTAACAATATTTGTGGTCAATTTATGTTAAATTTGGAGCAGTCAAACAAAAGAAAAAATTTTACATGAACTTTAGATGTATCTGAAAATTAGTACCATTTTGTGAGAATAATTACATTGTTTTGAAAGTTAAAAACAAATACACACACACACACACACACGTGTAGAAAGAGGTGAACTTTTTAACTTGATTTTTATGTTTGTATTTTCTGTCGTTATGCAAGAAAAGCAGATAGAAAAAACCCAAAACGAAACAAAATAGAAAGAATGTTACTATAATGTCTTAAAGTTTGCCTGTTTTAGTTAGGAAGGAACTGGGATATTACCAATAAAATGGGCTTTTAAATAACTGGCTCCTGATTCCAAATATTGACTTAATATTTGTACTCTGCCCCAAAAACTTTATATATTGATATAGACCAAAAGAAAAAAAGTCTATTTTTATCAGTTCTTGAAAAATGATTGTCAAACCAACACACATACACATATAAAAGAAAGAAAAAACAAAAACAAAAATGTTCTTACCAGGTTAGCCTTTATAAATAGAGTCTCTCTAAGAATCGATTCTTTCCAACTTTTTGGTGCAAAAAGAAAATTAGAATCAAGTTTTTGTGTCCAAGTGTTTTGAGTTCAGGAAATGATTTTTTTGATGACACAAACTAAAAAAGTACACTTTACTTTCTTTTTAATTATTTTTTCTCGCTTCTGTAGGACAAGAAAAAACAACTAAGTACAACCTTGTGTTGTCTTCCCTTGTTTTCAACTGTTACTAGTAGCAGTAGTAATAGGGAAAATGGTGGTGGTAGTAGTTGTAATAGAAATTTGTCTTCCAAAGTTGAGCAAGTTAAGGAAAAGTAACTGTATGTAATGCAAACACTTAGTACCAATGCAGAAGGAAGAAGGAAAGTTGGGCCTGGCTGTCTAAGGGACACTTGTTATAAGTAGAATAGGATAAAGGGTGTGGGTGGCAGTAAAAGTTTTGTGGTGGGGGTGGGAATAAAATAAGTAAAGCAGAGAAGGAATGAGGATGGGAGGAGGGTGTGGTTGTGGCCTTCAAGGTTAAGAGAATATTTTATTGGTAGGTTTTAGGATTGCTGAAAAGAGTATAAGTTGGCAACAAAGATGAGAGAGAAAGACAGAGAGGGATGGAAAGGGACAGAGAAAAGAGAGATGGGTAGAGAAGACAGAAAGAGATGGATAAAAAGAGAGAGATGGAAAGGGATAGAGAAGGGAGAGAGATATGGAAAGGGTCAGAAGAGAGAGAGAGAGAGAGAGATGCAAAGGGACAAATGGAGAGAGAGATGGAAAGGGTGAGAGAAGAGAAAGAGAGAGATGGAATGGGATAGAGAAGGAAGAGAGAGATGGAAAGAGACAAAGAAGGGAGAGAGAGATAGAAAGAGACAGAGAAGGGGGAGAGAGAGATAGAGAAAATGGAAAGGGACATAGAAAAGAGAGAGAGGGGACACAGAGAGAGGAGAGATATAAAAGGACACAGAGAGAGGGAGGAGAGAGCAATGTAAAGGGACAATGGAGAGAGAAATATGGAAAGGGAAAGAGAAATGGAAAGAGAGAAAGGAGAGTGAAGTAGAGAGAGAGGAGATTGAGGTGGAGAGTGAGAGAAAGAGGGGGAGAGAATGAAATGGAGAGAAAGAGGAGAGTGAAATGAAGAGAAAGAGAGAGGAGTAAAATAGAGAGAGAGAGAGAGGACAACAGAGAGAAAAGGAAGAGATAGAAATGAAAAGATATGAAGGAGAGAGAGATTGAAAGAAATCCAACTAAATTGAATTCTCTTGTCTTGAATGAAAATGATAAATAAGCAAGCAATCAGCTAAGTTTGATCCTCACTAGACACCCCAGAAACGTGACCTTGAGCCAGACTACTCAAACCTGAGTAAATAGATACAGAGATAAATGTGCAGTTGCTTCATATGAGAAATATAGGAAAAATGTGGATAAATAAAACCATAAAAATGAAAGCCACTTCAAATACCTAAATTTATATGCAAAAAGAAAAATTATAAAAAGATGACTTTTGATCAAAAATGTTGTATAAAGCAGTTTCACATTGTGAAAGTGAAAGCTTTCACTTTCAGGCAACTGTAAAGATCTTTTTTAGAACTTTTAAACTCATATAGCTATTTACTCAGCTTAATCATGTCACAAAGGTTGGAAGTATGAGGTACCCAGTGAGAATCAAACTCACAAGTAAAGTTGGTTAGCCATTACATCACGAAACACCCTATCCTTTCAAAAGACAATATATATTCTTTCAATTCTCTATTTTTTGAGTATCTTGGTTAAGACACTGAGTGTGGTGTACCAGCTTGTTGCTTTTACTCCCAAGTCTATTCTGATCCAGGCTGGTCATACCTGTTAGGGTCCCATCTATGGGTTGAATAGATCGATTTGAAAATTATTTAAATTCCAAACAAATGATTATTATCAAATAGAATTATGGATGTTAAATAAGAATACCTGAAACCATTTAACACTGTCCAAATTATTTGTATTAGATAGGAATACTTGATATCATATAACAGTGAGAAAACAAATGATTCTATATAAACAGAAGTGTAATTTTTAAAATGTAATGGAACATTAAAAATATAGTTATGATTACAATCAAACATTTACAAATGAATCAAATTTTGGTATTAAATAACCCATAAGGAGTTGATATCCCATTATATGGACCAAACCAAATTATCAAGTCTTTTAATCTGATCAGTTCTGACTATCACTGTCTTGCATTCAACAAAGACCAAAGAATATTCAATTAGTAGTACTTCTTGTGGTTTAACTAGTGTTTATTAAATTTTATATTTTTTATTATTATAATTTTATATATATCCTGGGGAGAAGGAAAAGATACTACAATCAGATTCTATTTTAAAGCACTGGGATCTATATTCTGTATTCAACATCTACTCATGGCAACTTAAGTTCAAAATCCTGGACGAGACTGTTTGGGTTTATCTTTTGCACTAATGCCCTTGGGAAAGATATGGATTCAATATTTCTCTCGTGTGGATAAACAGTAGGGCAGATTAAGCTCTTTGGCCTTGGTATGGCAACTGGTCTACAAGAAAGAAAAATCTGAGTTCAAACTAGCTGTACTTAAAAAGTGATTTTGTGTCACCTCCTGCTCATGGTAAATGTATATAACATGTAATCTTTTTAAGAAAGGGTCTTTTGTATAAGAGCAAGACCAAAAATAGTCCTGGTCCTCCTGGCAAGTATTATTCAGATATTGGGCTATACTGCTTCTCCTCTCTTGCTTTTGTTTGGTTTCTTTGTTTAATGGCATATCAATCTTCATGGATTATTTAATGCCAAAGTTATCCTTGTAGAAGAAAAGTAGTGGTACTATTTAAACCATAGCTGACAGGATAAGGAGGTCTTTAACTTTCCCCAAGTGTATTAGTTGGAAAGTGGACATAATAGCATGACCCGGGTTTGAATTTGCATACTATGACGTCACAGTCCAGCATGTTAGCCACAACGTCATGGGGACTACCCCATCACTCCTTTTGATTCCCAGGGCCAGGCTTAGCTTTGTCATACTTTGCTCCTAGGCAGAGCAAAAAGATCATAGGCAAAGTACACAAATACTATACAAATCATAGGCAGAGTGCACAGATACTACACTCTGAAGTGATAATCTATAAGTAAATAGTGCCATTATTTTTGACTAGAACTATGCTAATGATTTTAAAGTACTTACAACTCAGTATTGATTTGATGCAAATCATTGTATCTATACTGAATAAGGTAAATTTATTTTTTTCATTCCTTTATTCATGATATAGTAGAGATTTATGTTAATTATTCATTGTTGAGTCACAGTCTGGCAGGAATCTATATCATTGCTATAAAAGTTTGATTCACTGTTTCTGTTTTAATTCTTCCCAAAAAACAAGTCATAAAACAATTCATCAATAATTACTGGTACTGATAATAACAAAAGACCTACATGTGTTTGAAAGTTTTAGCCTGTTACCTATTCATCTCACATATACTGTTTCATTCATAGCTGAAAAAAGATATCTGATAAACCTATCTTCAATGAAACTATTGTATTATTATTAGCATGTTATTTCTAATGTTCTAGCATGAAAAGGATACATAGTGTTTTTCAGCCTGCATGCCAACTTGCAGGATTGACACCTGTGCACTTGGCTGGTTAGGGGTTAATTCAATCTTTCATTTTTTTATAACTATTTAATGTACCAATTACCGACATCAGTCTTTTTTGTCTTTTACATAATTTTTGATAATCACATTCTTGTTTCAGTTTTATTTTAAAACTATATGCATGTATATTTAGTTATTACTCCAACCCCAACAACAGCTAAGAATAACAAAGAATACATACTATGACTTAGCATTTGTACCCAGTTATGGTTGACAGAATTGTAACAGTCTACCCCTGTGATTCAAATAAAGGGTCCAGTTTGTGATTTTTTGTGGACTCTTGAGTTCAACATGAAATGCCTGAAGAAGGCCAGAGGACATATCGGCCAAAACGTTGTGAGTATAACAATAAAGATGAGATCAATAGTCCGAATATTCTAAGTAAAAACAATTATCAAGCTTCATCTTAGAAATTTAGACAAATAATGTGTCTTGTTTTATTCTCAATGTCTTTGGTCTTAAGTTTATGTAAATTAACAGAAAACAGAATTACAAAATACTGAAGAACAATACTGATTTTGACTTGCATAGAGTATGTAGATAGAGTCTGAGTATATTGACACACCTCTTATTTTGAAACCTATAAATGCATTAATCTATATCAGTGTTTCCTAAACTGGGTTTCACAAGGTGTCTTTTGATAAAAATTCAATAAGTTGTGACCATTTTTGTTCTGTTTTTTTTTTAAATAAAATCATGCATAGCATAATTGCCTATCATCATAGAAAATGGGCTAGACAAGCAGAGTTCAAGTATTAGATGAAGCTGTTTAAGTTTCACTTGAGGCTAATAGAAAAAAGGATGAATCCTTCTCTTCTCCTCCCAGCTATGGTTAATTAGTAGGATAGATTGGGTTCTTTAGACTTTGTAAGGCAACCAGTTCAGGAGAAAGAAAAACTAATTTCAAGGCCAGGAGCTATGGGCCAAGCAACTCCACCCCATAAAAAATTACTTGCTATTCAAACCACTGCACTATCACAGACATGCAGTGAGGACCTATACTCTTTAAAATGCACTTTTTTTTAAATGTCTATATTTGCAAAATTAAATGAATCATATATATTTTTGTAAAAGAAAGAAATGAAAAATTTCAGTGTAAAAAATAAAATCACATAAAATTAACCTGCTCTTGTTTAAGTTGCTTTTAATCTTAATATTTCCTTTATTATGGTTTTTTTTTTAATAGAAAAAAATTTATTTTTTAAACATTTGTTCAAATAATTTTTTCCATTTAGTATCTTATCAAAATTAACGTATCAGAAGTTGTACAAAAAAAATAAGATAAAATAAAAATATGGGTTTTGCAATTTTTTGGTAATTGTATGATGGTTCTATAACAAAATAAGTTTGGGAAACACCAACCTTATATGAAATGATTTACTAGAGTAAGTAGAAAAACATTGAGAATGTTGTAATTTTCTAGTTCATTATTGTATACACAAGATGACCCCAAATCTGAATCTATACAGGTAGATCAGAAGAATATTGTGTAAAGAAAGATTCTGATTAGTTTCTGAGAGCCTCTTTCTACACAATTTCTTGTTTTTCAATCTTTTGCAAATATGTAAAGTTCTTTTTTACTATCTACTCATGAACTCACAGCTCGCCATGTAAAAAAAAAAATCTGACCATGTCCATCTTATCATTTATCAGACAAATTAAAATGCTTGTATTTCATAGCAAAATTTTTATGTGATTCTGTTAGGCCAGAAATGGTATATTTTTCTATCTTGTGACCTGCAGTAACAGCAAAGTCCAATCTTGAATAGTCTACATTTAAGTTTGAGGTCAAAGGAATATTCATGCAAAAAATCAGGTCCCTGGACCTTTGTTTGGCCATAAATAATAATATAGTGGAAATTGTCCACTTGCCTGACCAGTAATCTTGCCATAAACCTTAAAGTAGACAACTTGATATTTTAATCATAGAGCTCTCACCCATATATAAGCCCTGTTTTTCAGATCAGAATTCTTTTTGTTGCTATTTATATATTTCTGAAATGAGTTGCAGCAGAGGGACTGAAGTCTTTTTAGCTTTCAGCCCAATGTTTTAACCATTGAGCTTTATTTTGAATGACCAACTGATTAAGTGATAACTTTCATTAAATGTGTTTCTCAATTGGGTTGAGTGTTTCAGACTGTTATGAGCTTGTCACTTGTGGAGAGTTTAATGAATATAACATGATTTTTGGAAACATGATCCTTGGCCAGCTAAGAGGTGTGTTGGCAGGAAGGAGACTAGCCTAAGGTCAGCCAGCAAGAGGTGGACACCATGGACTAAAATATCATTTATTGCAAAGCTTCTTTACTGACATTGAAGATGAAGCCTAAATAAAATTTAAAAAATTTAAAAAATTAATTTCATAATATTATACAAATAAATGAATTTGTAAAAAAATAGAAAATGAAAAACTTTCTTTTTCTAACCAACCCCACATTGCAAAAAAAAAAAAAAAAAAAAACAGGTTGAAAACCAGATTCTGCATCTTTTAAATGCCAGAACATTAGAAACATGATATTTCAAATTATGAATAATACAATGATAGTTTCATTGATAACAGCAAAAAGTTTTAGAGAACTTAAATATTTTCATAAGAAAAATAAAAATAAAATCTTATTGGGATTAGATGTTGAAAAGTATGTTTTAAGAAAGTAAAAAGATCAAGGATACAAGAATCCAGGATACATGGTTTGTGAAAAATGCAGAGTATATAAATACCCAACCCATCCTCCATGAGCAGGGTGCAACTCAAGGTCAATTTTAAAGAGGAGTACAACTGGTTTGAATTTAGAGATTTTCCTTTTCCTAGACTGTTTGCCATACCAAGATTAAAGAGCCCTATCTGCCCAACTATTAATCCACAGCTGAGAGAAGAATTGTTGGATTCACGTATTTTAGTTAAGCATTAAAAACAGTTTTGTTTACAAGTATCAATTATATGAGAGTGGGGGGAAAACTTCATATGATAACATCATATCAGCTATTGACAACGTTTTTTACCAATGGGATCCAAGCACTGCAACATTAATAGAAGTGTGGGGACTATGTTGAAAAATAAACTTCATTTGGTCACATTCCAGCCTATGAACTTTTCAGCCAACCCTTGGAAAGAATCATTTCTTCTGTTATCCTTTTTTTCTACTGAAATGAATTATTGAAATTCATTCTAATAAGACTTTGAACAGTTTTGAAGAATCTGGATAAATTCTTGGGACAAATTAACCACATTATTCAAGTGATTGCTCTATAAGCATCTCCAGTGATCTCAAAAGAGACCAGACTTTAACAATAAAGAAAACTAACCTTTAGTTGCTTGAATGTAGTTGCCACATAATTCATTCCTACGCTTGAGGCAAAGTCCAACTGACACTGCCTCGACATCATTATTTGGTAAATCCACAGTGTTGTTCTTCCATCTTTTGACTGCCGGATTACATCGTAAATCCTTGATGTCATCACCATTTTTTGCTATCAATAGACTTGCACAACATTCGTAGTCTGTCTTCACTTCAAACTGGATTTTCTTTTCCGACACAATGTACTTTACATTTTCCGGTGTTGGTAATTCCAAATCTAGAATGGAAGCAGAGAATGTGAAAACTGACTAATTAAAGAATGTAAAGTGTGTACTGCAATGCTGCAACATTTCAATGCCTATGAATAACTACTTCAGTGTTGTCTATTCACAGATGTAGATGTTTATGTGCATTTCATATTTAACTTGCATGTGATTGACAAAGTAATATTTAAAAAATTGCATTTTTTCTGTGTTTTTCCAAAACAAAATACGGACACATGATATTTTTTCTTCTATTTTATTTTAAAATGCTCTTAACATATATTGTGCAGGTATTAATTTTTCTTACTGTTATATTTATTATGAACAAAAGAATAGACACACAAATATTGATTAAGAAAATCTTTATCTATATATATATTTATATAAGTTAATCCCATGAGTAATTATCAGGAGATGTTTATGTCTTGGCAATTTACATTTCAAGACGGAAAGTGTATGATATATAAATTCCATAGGATTTGCTAAACTTGTTAATGAAACTTTAACTTGAAAGATTTACAATTTAAACATTTGACTTTCCACATATTTAAAAAACAAAATGGTTTCCAATGTTTTTTGTCTTCTTTTAAAAAGATATTGTTAAGCATGAAGATCAATCTAAAAAGTAAGAGATTTATAAATAATGTTTTTTAAACATTTTAAGTTTTGAAGATTAAAATGTTATGATTTTAGGGTGGTTTAGTTTGTGTTATATATATATATATATATATATATATATATATATATATATATATATATATATATATCAGTCTTCTTTTTCCATGAATTGGGCCTGCCTCATGGTCAGTATGTATCTTCCTTCTCTGAGATCAGTTGCCATAACAAGGTTAAAGATCCCAGTCAGTCCTACTATTTATCCATAGCTGGAGAGAGAATAATTGGGCGCATACCTTTCCCAAGGGTATTAGTGCTATATGAAATGCAAACAGCTTCATCCAGGATTTTAACTCAGGTCACTGCGTCCATTTTCTATGATGATAACTATAACCTGACAAGTGCCTATGTGTGTGTGTGTGTGTGTGTGTATACACACATGAAACACCCACACTTATATTTGATATCCAATAATTCTGAAAATACAAGAGTTATCCAGCTCTAAGCTGAAGGGAAAATAGATGGATTCATGCCTTTCCCAAAGGTATTAGTGCTATATGAAATGCAAACAACCTTTTTCATAATTTGGACTTAGGTTGCTGATGTATCATGAGATATATCATGTATCCAAAAAAAGGGAGAGTAGTGAACCTTAGCTTAATATGCTGACTCATGACATGTTGGTAAGGGACTCGAATTTTTTTTTTCATAACTCTTATTGTAACTGATAGAACATTTTGAGTTGTGGAAGGTGGAAGTGGGAGAGTAAAGGCTAAAGAGAGAGTGACATCAGGTGGAAAAGGTCAGAAGGCAAGTCATCTTTCTTTCATTTAACCTTTATACATGTATAAATATCATTCTTCACTTCTTTCTCTGACTGACCAACCAAAAAACAAACAAAAGGGCTTTTATATAATTGGTTTGATTTGGTTGAGTTTTATGGCATATCAACACTTGTAGCTTATTTCATCCCAAATCCTATTTATAAATGCATATAGATATATAATCAATTTGAAAACAAATAGTTGTAACATTATTTTTAAATGAGCTGGAACTCATTCATTTTCACACTGTTAAATGGTTTCACGTATTGCTATCTAACTAATATTCTATTTGCATAGTTAAATGGTTGCAAGTATTTCTATCAAAATCGAATAATTCTATTTAATATTACTCATTTGTATGCACTCAAAATGTTTTAAAATTTGCCATAATATTACATTGGTTTCTCAAAAAATACAATTAATTATAGCTGTAATCTAGCACAGCATTATATTATCAGCAAAATATTATTATTTTTAGCAATAAAAAAAAAAGAAAAAGGTGGGGGTCATGTTCTGCATTGTATTTAAGATTGTATTATACTTGAGTAAATACAGTACAGCCATATTGAAATTAGCAAAAGGTTCCATATCTTAATATGTTGTACGTTGTCTTTGAAAGTCATGCTTAACACCTGGAGACATCTTTTGATAAAGTGTTCTCATAGGAGATATACTGAACTGGTTTCTAATAGTTTTATATAATTCCAACAATGGATAATTGAATGGAGATTAGTGATTAAATAATTTCTCAATCAAAAATACAAAGTGAATACCCAACTCCCATTACCAAAAGCATCTTAGTTATTTACTAAGCTTAGCTTGACACAAGGCTGGAAGGATTAGGTCGTAAGAGAAAACCAGACTCACTACTAATGGTTTGCTACTCTAGCTTATTAACCATTATATTTCATGAGGTTCCCCACCAAAGAAAAACAAAAGAAAAATACAAAACATACAAGAATGGGATACTTAGTTAATATTGAACTCATTAATCAGTCATAATTTGCTTACTTTCAGGCCATTACATCATGAAGAGGTGCCCAAAATAAATGGGGGAGAGTCCCTGTGGTGGATTGCAATATTATAGTAAACAAGTTCAAACTCCAGTTGCACTATTATATTCAATTTCAGAGTAAAAGCATTTAGAAAGGTATGAACCCTCTTATCCCCCCCCCCCACACACTTATGGGTTAAATAGTACCACTACTGTTCTTGTACAAGAATAAATTTAGCATTAAATAACAGACAAATGTTGATATGCCATTAAATAAAGAAACCAAACCAAACTAAAATAAAAGTTGTATGTTTGACAATCAAAAATAATTAACATATACTACAAGTGGATAAAAGTGTTTATAGTTGGTTTAATAGCTATTAAAAATAATAAATTCTAAATCCAATTACTTACAAATTGTATGTACAGAAAAGAGATTTGAATTTTTGCCCAATCCCAAGGAGCTTCTGCCTCGTACGGAGAAAATGTAAGTTGTGCCTGGCATTAAATCTGCAAAGAAATAAAGACACACAAAAAAGTTAGAAATAAAAAAAATAAATGAATAGAGTTCAGTGTTTGTAAAAAAAAAAATTGACAAAGAAATTTCTATGAAAAAATCTATTTGAGCTATTTCTGTTGAGATGGAATCTTTGTGCTTGAATTAGATAAAATAAATTCTCATGTTGCGCATTTTAGAATAATCTTCGGAAAATCACCACCAAAAAGACATGTAGCAGTCCCTAACCTTCATGTGTCACCAAATCTAAAAATCGAAACAACCCACATGTCATATTTCCTAGAAATATTTTACTGCTAAAAGCTAGTGAATATACATAGACCAAATTTCAAGTACTAACCAGTAGGAGTCCAGTCCAGATGTTAGGTTCTACACACCAAACTAAAAGTATCAGTCAAAATTTCAAGACAGAAAATGGGTTTTCATTTTCTAAGGAATTTCAGGACAGATATACAAGTAAGCATTTAAAAAGAACACAAAAACATTTACATACACTGTATATATACAAAAATTAATACTCACACATTTTTGTAAACTGTTGTTCATTACCAAAAAGAAAAAATAAATAATGCATAAAGACAATATCGATTTCAAGTTAACCTCCTCTTATTTCTTGGCTGTTTGCCTGTTTCATTTGTAATTCACTTCAGCATAAACATCTTTATTACAGTAGCCAGAAAACTCCTGTTACAATAGTAAGTGACATTTTGCTACGAACTTGGTACGCATAATTTGCAACAACATTCATGCGACCCTTATAAAAGGTATAAGACATATGAGACTAAGTATCCAAAAACAATTAGCACACACTTTCAATTCCAAGAAGTGAGAGAGAAATAAAAAAATTGAGAAAGGTCTTTTTAGGTCTGGAAAATTATTTTATTCGATAAACAAAGTATACGAATATGAAAAATAATCAGTTCTAAATTTGAACCGATAAAATCATATATAATTAGATGAAATAGAAATTATGAATAATTGGGTTTAAAAATTCAAGCTCTTAATCGCTTAAAAAAATCTTAAACCTACTATTAGATTAAGAAAACAGTTCCAAGGGAGATAATTCTAAGTCTAGATAGAAGGGAAGTAACTCAATATAAACTGTACATTTTACATAAATTACTTGGACTTGTGTTCTCTTCAGTCAGAGCGAAGGTAAACAATTTCCAATGACTCAATGAAGAGCCTGGTCGAAAATGTCCAAAAATCTACTGACTACAGACATCTGAAGTAAGATGGAGGTATAACAGCTAAAACACTTAGACTATAATAATAATTTTCAAAAATTCTAAGAAATCTGGTGCAAGTATATCAGAATATAATAATAATTCTGTATCTTAAAATTTACACAATATTTACTTGGGTTAGGCAATATTTAAAAAAAAATCAAGGCGAAACTGATATTTTCGAAAAGTCTTCAAAAATGGAAAGTCAAATAGTTATATATATATATATATATATATATATATATATATATACACACACACACACACACACATATGTATACATATATATACACACTCTCACACATACATACATACACACTCACACATACATACATACATACTCACACATACATATATATATATATATATATATATATATATACACACACACACACACAATACAAGAAACCTTTCAAAATAATTCCATTCTTAATTTCATACAAGAAATCAATATCAACAATAAAATCCCATTTCTGGGTAAATATTGACCGATTTACCACCTCCACATATAAAAAACCTATCAACATTAATCCCTGCATCCTCAATTTCCATAATGAATGCTCCTTACATAATAAAAGAACAATCATAAACACACCTATTTCCAGAGCTAAACTACTATCTTCCTCTCGAACTATCTTCCTTAATGAACTTAAAAATATAAAATAAACACTTATTAATTATGGGTTTCCCAACAACATTGTCAATACAGAAATTAAACATTTCATTAATAAAACTGAACAACATAACATTGACAATACCCTAAACCATAATCAATAAACCTTTACGACAAATAAGATAGATGAACATATATAAAAAACCTTATCCAAAAAAATGTTCTCCCAACTGATCTTACCAAAAAATAATATTTATTTGCAACAACAAATTTAAAACCAAATTATTTTCTCTCCATTGAAGTTCTTGATAGGACAAATGTTGGATATATCTTCAAATGTCCTTTGGGAGACTGTATCTCCAATGAAAATAATACATATGTTGATCTTACCTCTATGACTCTTTCAAGATGTCTTACTATGCACCTTAATGATTCTAGCTCCATAGACTTACATCTTAAAACCCACTCTATTCCCAAATCCAAATTTGAAAACATTCTTGTTTAAAATACCACTACAATAGCACAAAATTTAATAAGTTATGATGACAAATCCGATATAAACAAAAAAACCTATAATCAATAGAATTAATTTTGAAAATAGTAAAATGCCTTTTTTTCCCCCCAAATATTCTATTTTTCTTGATGATATTCTATTTCTGTTGATAGTATTTTCTTTTTAAATTCATTCGATGTCATCAGCATCTCAGTTTTATCCAATATTTTGTTTATGTAATTTTGTAATGTTATAAAAAACCTAAAAACTCTTAAAGACTCTTTATATGTGCAAAAAACCCCTTATAATGGCCCATGAAAGGTCCGAAAGTGCTCGGGACAATTTTGGTAAATTCATCTACCAATTCTAACCTGAAACCAAGACACTTATCAGGAAACTTGAAAGGATCTTAATAAAATTATATAGACACATGTCTTTATTATCAAATCAAACATGCTTAAATGAAAGACTGCTGCCCAACAACACATATATATGAAGTAGTTCCCATGTCATACTGGCTAAAGTGCTGGACTATAACCTTGATTAGAGTGTGTTTAAACTTCACTCAAACTATAATGTTCGCTTTCAGACTAATACCCTTGGAAAAGTTATGAACCATCTTATCCTCACAGCTATGGGTTAAATTGTATCACTACTGCTCTTCAGGGATGACTAGTATAAAATAATCCATGAAGGTTTATATGCCATCAAACAAAGAAACCAAAACACACACACACAAATCAATAATAGTATGAGTAGAAGAAAACTATTTGGCCCCAAATTTCATCATTTTGATGTTGAAAAACACATACATACATACACACATATATATGCATTGTAAGTGGCAATCTAAAAGTTTTAAAATGTTACCCAGAAACTATTTGTTTATGAATCATATATTTAATTATGTATAAACCGGATTTGGCATTAAATAGCCTACAAGGGTTTATAAGCCATAAAACCCAACTAACCAACTAAAAATATGAATATGAGGTAATCTATATTCATGTAATAGTTACAAAGGTGTTGAAATTTTATTTTTGGTTAAAGACTTTCAGTGTTGAACAGTTTGATCAAAAATTATTTCTAATGATATCACTTTCAGTCATATAATGTTCCTCTAGAAATCCTGGTATATTTGTCTTGCAAGAATTTTAACTTGATAATATATTGTTATGGTTGTACTTACTTATTGGCAATGTGATAGCAAGCTCATTAGTTAAATAGATAGATATGAACTGATAATGTTGACTAGTAAGCTAGATCTTGATAGATAGATAAGAGCAGAGAGTGTTGGCCAACTAGCTAGATAAATATATGTATATTTAATTGGATACCATTCAGCCACATGACCCAACAGGCCATATTTGAAGGAAATCTTTTTCAAATGAATCATGATATAATTTCTGTAATTTGGATATACTTGGTCATTGATCATTATTTTGTCTTGATTAAATGTCTTTTCTATGGCCAGAACTTTGTAATGTATTTTAACTGAATTTTCTATGTATGTTTTAGAGAAATACAAGACAAATTTAAGACAATCTCAGTAGTGTTAAATAGGTTCACTAGTAACTGAAGGAATTTTATTTGAAAATATTTTTATCAAAATATATTCTTAGGTTTTATCTTGTCAAATGTTTTTAACATTTATATTTTAAGTAAGTCTGTCTCTATTCTAAATAATGTGAAAATCACTATATTTGAAAATTTCAAATCACAGAAATAAGGTAATATATGCTAATTAATAAAATATATTTTCAAAACAAATTTTCTTGATTTTTTTATCATAGAACACTGGTTGTTCACATGTACCAAATTAACAACAAAAAAAATAAAAATGATAATTGAAAACTAACTGAGACTAAAAATTATAGCACATAAAAGAACAGCAGAAAAAAAAAATCTTTATACTAACTTGTGACATTGTAATAAATATAGCCAGTATTTTTTGCAGCAACTTCAACTGAATAGTTTTTTTTATCATGAGTGTAAGAAACTATAAATGTTTGCTTCTCTCCTCCATTGAAACCAGCAATCCAGGACAGATATACAGATTCCCAAGTAGCATCCACACTAGACAGGTTACGTGGGGGGTCAGGAACACCTGGAAAAACAAAAAATTCAAATCAAATTAAAAATGGAACAACTCTTAGAAGATATGAAGGAAATTTTTGTCCAAAAATTAATTACTAAAGATTCAGTTGAAAGCCTAGACTTAAAATGATTGATTGAATGGTTTCAATACCATGTAAACCTGTCAAGGATTATTTCATGCCAAGGAGTTAGGAAATTGCATTCATTGTATATTCTCATTTACATTTTTTGTGCTGTTGTTTCTTAAATGTTTTTTTTTTGCACATGATCCTATTAAATACACATAATTTTCAAACAGATCTATTTGACCCATAAGTTGGACCCTAATAGGTACTACCACCCAAGCTCAAAGTGGACCTGGAAGTAATAGCAGTGAAAGAGTTCTCCAGAAGTGGGACCTTATCAGATGCAGTTTAGAGTCATACGCAGGACACTCCTTTATTTTTCTGGGGAAAGTCTTACACGCTGTGCAGGGGATACAGTCTGGATATATAGACAAATATCAACAAATTTTATATTTTTAGAGCAGTTTTCATGGCTTGGTATTGTACAAAAACTTATTCTGAATAAGATCCTTTCCAAAATTATGCAGATTTTGAAATCTGTTGTTTGTTGTTTTTTTTTTTACAAAAGTTATTACGAAAATTAAAATCATCACTTCCTATAAAAAAGCTGATTTGATAATATTAGTACCAAATCATCAGTTTTGTTTCAGTCTTCCTTTGACATACTAAGGTGAATAAAAAATTTTGCAATATTTTAGTGACATGAGACCCAATTTGGCAGCTCTGGATGCTTTTACTGAGATTATGATGGTGAAAAGTTTGTTTGATACTCTTTAAGTGCTACTTGCCAGATTTACTTATTTTGCATTGAGCATGGCCTTGGAATCCATGGTTTTAAGTCAACCTGGCCTTGCCCAATTCTTCTTTTAGTCCAAGAAAGTTTTCTTGAATCACCTGGTTACTCTGATCAACTGCACCTTCACCTTTTACACATCAAATATTTTTGGTTGTTTCTGCAGCATTATGGCCCAGTTTCAACTCATTAAATATAAATTCCTAAATTAGACTACATTGCACATTCATCTGTATGACTTTTAAATCACATGGAGTGTCAATGTCCTAATTACCAAAATACTATCAACCACAGTGAGTACCTTCCATTGGTTGAAATGCTTTGGTTACATGATATATGTATGGTAAGTAGCACTTACCAAAATATTGTAAAACTTTTGTCACAACTTGTTATTTTTGTAGTTGAATATGTGATTGAATGTTAAATTTTAGTATTCTTCAGGTTGTTTTATTAAAAACAAAGATTGTAAAACAGAAGACTGAAAGATAAAACACATGATATATATATATATATATATATATATATATATATATATATATAAATTGGATAAAAATTGGATTATTATAGCTCAATGTTTGTTCCTATTACCCTGCAAAGATGATCATGCATATCCACACCCTGTAGTATCGACAAAATCACAAGGCTCAGGTTCTTTATAAATTTAGATTTATTTTTTGAAAGAATGTTTATTGAACCTACTTTGATCCATTTTTACATTGAGAAAAATTATGTTCTAAAAGGAGAAAAATGATCTAGAATTAAATTCAATTTAAAATCTGTTTTCTTTTTTTCTTTTTTCTTTTTGAGTTAATGTAATATTCTATATAGAATATCTTTCAGTTATCCAAGTTCTACTGAGTTTTTTAATATTATCTGTCTGATACTCCCCAATCTTATTTTAAAGCAACATAAACAACAATTGATTAACATCCAATTCTAGACTTTATTTCAAGGGACAAGTCATCATCTTCAAAATACTTAAACCAATTTTGGACTTTCTGGTTGGATATTTTAGTATTCTTCAGATTGTTTTGCCAAAAACAAAGATAAAAAAGAATAAAGAACTTACTTCTTTCTCGGATATCTTTTGTTATGACAAGAAATCCATAGGTATTATTGATATAGCACCTGTAAACTCCCAGATCAGCTTGAGTGGCTGAGGGGATTACCAATGTGCTTTGGTATTTATTAATACCATGTTTTTTAACAATGTTCCTAAAAGACAGTGGCATATTGTTCTTTGTCCAGTGAAATTCTGGAGGTGGATATACTTGTATGCTAACTGAGATGGATGCATTATCATTCAAGGTGATGGCCACAATCTCATTCTTCTTGTTTGATTGGGGAGAAGCTGAAAACAAAAATAAAAATATTCAAATTTTCATACTTTTGAAAGATCAGTTAATACAATTACGCTTAAAAAATAATCACTGATTATTCTTTTGTATCACAACAATCAACCTCTTCAGTTGAGAAGATGTGGCCCTGGAGGTGACTGAGTACAGTTGTAACTTATAAGACACATCAGGTTAATTGGCTGTGCAATTGCCATGACTAGTTAATTTGGCATTGCTTGTGTGCAATGTGGACCAGTAGCTCAGTAGTAGAGTTTCAACTCTGCATTCTGTGGTCGATGGTTCAATCTTCAGTGAGGGAGATTGTGGTATACACTGCTGATGAGACCTAATAAGGTCGAAACAGATGTCCAGTTTCCATATGTTGCGTGCAACTGTTAACCAGATTTTCTGATCATGATAATTCAATTTACAATATAATTTCTCTACTTAGAAAATGTACACCCTTCAATTGTCTTGGTAACATTTGAAAGAACATCATCCACTGAAGCAGCACATGAAGTCTACAGAAAGCTGGGTCAAAAAGTGTTCACTAATTGTAATCTGTAGCTTTAAATTAAGACCATGGTCGATTAAACAGTAGGGACCTCAAGTGACACCCAGATGCTATGCACCAAGGATCTCACTCTTGTACTCAAAAGGACCACTACATACTGGGGGAGAGTCACAGCAGACCAAAAGTATTATCCAGTGATAATGTTAATCTGCAATCCAACTGATAGATTGGTAGGTTTTTATGGCATATCAACCCATATATATAAGATTTGTAAATAAGTAGTTTGTTGGTAACATTTTTAAACAAGCCAGAACTCATTTGTTTGCACACGGTTAAATGGTTAAATAGATGAGACCTAACAAATACTACTACTCTGGTTCAGAGTCGACCTGGGAGTAATGACAACAAAAAGTTACTCTACATTCCCAAAAGCTCCAGGATTGGATCCTCAACATCAAATAGTTTAGTGTCATATGCAGGACAATCACTAGGGGATTTTACCCTTCTGCAGAGATGCAGTCAGTGTATTCTACAGCTGCTGCCAACAAATAGACTGCTATTTATTTGCTTTTTTTTCATCAAAATGAATATGCATTTGATAAGTGGGATATGTGAATAAGTACAAAATGTAAAAGTAAGTAAAGTTTGTGACCATAGTCAAGGGTTACTTAAAAGCTCCGTTTTCAATAGCTACTACACCAAGGTGAAGGAGAGGGTGGTACTCCTTTCCCTGAATTGCTCCACTTTACTCTTGATATGTAACTTATAGTGCTGAATGTTAAGCAAGAAGGTATCAAGTACCATTTTTTGAGTTTTTGGTATGACTTGACCTGGGATTGAAACCCAGTCTCCCAGGGCATTGGTGAACACTCTACCCACCAGCCAGTATGTAATACAAAATAAATTGCCTTTTTTCTGTTTTATTGTAATTTATGAGTAAATGCAATAGAGTGTACAATAAATAGTATTACAATAGAGAAAACAAAAGCAAAATTCAGTTTTATCATATAAATTGCAGATATGATTTCTATTAATTTAAGAATCTACTCTCAAACACTTTCAATGATTTTCTATTTGTGTATGTTGTTCATCATCTCAGGCACACATTTCCCATGCCAATAGCAGTTGAGAAATCTATTTCTTATCTTTTGGAATAAAAGAAATTTCCTAATGTTCCGTGGTATGTGTTAGTTGTCTATTATCTCAAGTACACCCACCATGCCAATACAAATTGTCAAATCTACCTCTTCTGACACTATGAAACAAAACATCCACCTGTTCTGTTGTGCAAGTTAATTTTCTATAATCTCACTTACCACTCCATCACAATAATTCTTTGAAACAAGCTGATTTAGATTTCATTGACATTCTTATCAAGAATGTTTTTTTTTGTTTTTGTTTTTTTTTAGATATATATAAAATTGGATTATTACTACTTTTCAGCTTTTGATCTTGAAGTGAAAAACAACTGAAATATTAAAGTACATTCTCTGAAGATGAAACATGGCAAGAGACCGCTTGCTATACACAATTGATATCAAGGAGTTTGAAAAAATGTTTGATTTCATCTTCAGTAGCAGTTGGGAAGAATGAATGATAAACATCAAGTTGGTTGAACTTGCAAAGAACAGCCAGAACAGTGAACATCAGTGCTAAATGGGACATTTTCAACACATGAATGTAGAAGTCCAAAAAGACTGTACAAAGATTAATTTAAAATGATGTTTAAAGACATAGAAGTGAACCTTAGGAAAACCAGTGTTGAAATGAAAACAAACATTATCCATGAGAAGTTTGAAACCCAGAGAATTTTGATGTAAAAAAATCTCTGATACCGGTTTCTGACCCCAATATTTCCGCCGGTTCAAGCAAGAATATATAAACCTACTAAACCCTGGAAAGAATTATGAAATTAACACAGGCTTGATTAGATTTTTTTTACTAACAATAAATGAATAATTACAAGTGCAAAATATTTTAATCTATAGCTTAAAATTCTAACTTCACAGAATGTACTTTAAACAAACTAAATTAAATTATTTAAATTAGCAATACAATTTTTTTTAATGATCCCGCGATAACAGAGATGTAATTCTTTCTGTATTCAATTGGAAGTGGTTACTGACAACATTGGAAGAATTTAAGGGGAATAACTCTTCTTTTACACATTGTGAAAAAATTGAAGTTATCTTTCTTACATCGTAACATTAAGAAACGGTTAATAACATAAACGCGTTTTTTTTTTAAATCACAAACTGCACCCTAAAATGAAGATGAACGTCTAATGTAATCCCTGCTCTTAATTGATCTGGCATATATATATATTTATATACAATTCTTTTAAATACCCTGTCCGGTGGCAAAAGCTGCTTGGTAGCGCCAGGAATGGCAGTACTGCCTTGAGCTACTGAAACTGTGTTATCACATCTGGTTGGTGGCTGATGAAGGCAGGGTATCGCACGGGCTTTCACACGTTGTATGATGAAAATAAGGTTTATGACGGGATCGTGTGAATTTATGAGTGTGTAAATCTTGGACACTTGTTTGCTTTGGTGGACACAGTTTTCCTTTGTTCAAGTAATTGGTTCTTTTAGTATATTCAAAGGTTATAAAATAAGTAACCCATTCAACCATAATTGGTTCCATACATTCTTAGTACAGATAAAAAGGTTTAATTCCAGAGCTGCTAAACCAACTCCCACATTTGATGTCTTATACAATGTCCAATTATTTCAGCATCTGTTTTTCCAGGAACAAAACAAAAAGCACTGGATTTTTATATACCACCATATAAAGTATATACTTAGTACATCCATTTATTGTAAGAGTTTAATTTTTACCATGCACTAAATGTTGCTTCATATCAAATGTTTTTCTAGATCCAGTAGTCAAACATGTAAAATGTAGAGTAAAATGTTAACAAAAGTGAAAAAAAAAATCCTTAACATCAACTGTAAAGTGTCAATTACCATTTATTACATAACATACCACTTTTGTAAATTTACACCTTGTTTTTATATTGTTCTTCCATATACTGCTATGATTAATACCTGCTTTGATTGAAGAAATTCCTATTCTAGTTAAAGGTGGGTGGGGAAATGGTGCTTGAAAATTTTGAAAGTAGTGAATAAAATTCTTACATTTGATTATAATCTTGAGAGTTGATTTCAGTTCAAAACTTTGGTTCAGTGAAGTTGTTACCACACAAGAGTAACTTCCTGTATCACTTGGTCGTAAATATCGAACATTATTTCTACTGAAATCTGGAAAACAAAAAAAGAGATAAAATATTGATGTAATTAGAAATTGGCCAACTTAAGATGCTGAAGTTGGATTTCACATTGAGAAAAATTTTAGAATTAAACAGACTTACAATAAGTTAGTACAATTTTTAGTTGTTTTTTTTTTTTACTTTATTAAAATTTATTGTGTTTCTGAGGTCAATAAAAATTGCATGGCAATAAGCCTAACTCAAATCAATTGAAGTGGAGTTGCAGTCTTAATTTATATTATTTTGTTGGAAAAATTAGATATCTTGAAAAAAAGAAAAAAAAAATCCTCAAGTAAAATAATAAAAGAATAAATGATATTTTTTGTTTATTTTGCTGTAATGCAACATATGTCTGAAATGGTAGGTATTTAAATTGGCTAACTTGGTCTACAGAAGGTGTATGATTTTCAGTTGCAAATATGTAATAAATAGCCTGAAAGGGTTAAGATCAAGAAACATGCTAATCACTTACTATTGAAGTGCAAAAAACTGGTAACTACAAAACTGTTCTGTTGCAGCTGTGGTGTGTGCTCATCAACAACATAATCATAACGTGATACTGGATGGCCATCTTTATACCATGTAATATTTGGACTTGGATTGCCTCTTGCTTTACACATAAGTTTTGGACTTTGATCTGTTACATTGAGATAAAGGAATCTGTCCAGTTTCTTTTGAAATTCAGGATATTCTGTAACAAAAATATAAAAACAAAAATGAATAAATAAACAAATAAAAGAAATGCATAAAAAAATGTAAAAGAACTGAACCAGTTCTTTTCAAACAGGCTTTCATGACATTTTATGAGATCAAATGCTTTTGATCGTCCTTTTCCATATAGAAATTTGATCTGATAAATTGAAATGGGAATTTTTCCAACTGTAGCCATATCAGTACAACTGCATGGTTGCACCACTTAGATAAAAAGCTAAATTGAAGCTGTGTTGTATATTGTTTTGAACAAATCCTGGAAGCAGCACTCTACAAAGTTGCGGTTGTTTAGCCATTTACCTCACATCTCACAAGCCATTCAAGTAAGACATGCTGAACTCTGCTGGGGAGGTAAGAACAAACTCATAAGCAACATTCTACCACACATGGACACACCAGTGTTGGTTGACTTGCAAAAACTTACTTAATAAGGTACCATTTAGAGGACTTAGCAAGTGTGATGTCTGATAGGGAGAGATACTGAAAACAAGTCTTCCTAAATTGGGAATTCGCGTTTCTACATTGCTATTGTAACAGTAAATTTTTACCACATTTTTCAAATCAGAATGATGCGACCCACAGTCATGGGGTCTCAGAGTTCTAAGGGTTAAAATCTTTTATGTATACTTGAGAATTCCTTGCCGTTTTCATTAATGTGGTTATTTTATTTAATCTAAGGGAAATAACTTTTTAAAGAAATTGTACGTTCTTTTTTTTAATTCTCATTTTCTTTTTCACCCTTTGAAAACGAGCAGTCGGTATTAGTGCTGTTAACTAGAAGTACACAATCCAGGTAGCCAGAATTTTAGCAGGAAATTCTCGACATCTACACCGTTATTGCTAATAAAATGTTGCAATTTTATATCGTATACCTAATTCTATTATTTTTAAAAAAATATATTTCAAATTGTCTACAGAAAGTTGTAACTTGTTATTCAACAAAAATATTAGATTACAAAATTTCACATTTTTTCAAACCAGGAACCTCCTCAGGGGAAGAAGTCGTGGGGATAGTCAGAATTCTAATGGTTAATACTCCACTAGGACTTGATTGGATATCTTGAATGGTATAGTGGTTAGCAAAGTTGGGTAAATATAAAAAAATAAAATAAATTACTTACCTTTCACTCTAACATCTAATTTCGCAGTAGTTCCTTTACCTTCAATATTCTGGGCATTACAGGTATACTGGCCAGAATCTGATAGAGTTGCATTTCGGATGGTCAGTCTCGTAGAGTTTTCACTGAAGTAATTTTGGCCAATTTTTCGCCACCTAAAATATGGTGGTGGATAACCAACTGGTAAGTAAAGGAAAAAAAAAAGAGTAAAGGAATTAACACATGGAAAACAATTTCATATCTAAAATCTAACTATTTTTTATGTATATTTTATATATGTATGATTTTTTCCGAAGAATGCTTGGTAAATAATCGATCATGACAGAGAAACAGAAAAACAAGAAATATATAAGCAATAAAAAGTTTAAAAACTGCTCAATGCTACTACAACTCAGCAGGTATACAATCTCGAAAAATTGCAAATTATAAATACTAAAATCTATTACTTTAGGTAACATGAATCTTAAAGTAACAAACTATTAGTGTTTGTAATTTGATATTTTTCTAACTTGTGTATGTATGTGTGTACCTTTGTCATGAGCAGGATGTGACACAAGATCAGTTTTTTTTAAAGTGGAGTTTAACAGTTTTGAATTCAGTTTTCCTTCTCCTAGACTGGTTTCCATACCAAGTTTAAAGAACCCACTCTGCCATGATGCCATGAAATACCCACATTGCTATTTGATATCTGGTACTCTTGAAAATGCAAGAGTTATCAGTTCTAGTGATTCATATGAGTTTGGTTTCCTTTTCATAACCAGAGTAACAACACAAGAGTGGGTATTCTCATTGACCCCAGTTGCAAATGGATGACTGTTTAAATAGATTAATCAGGTATTTTATGATTTTTGACAAAACCTGTAGCTCTAATGAACTTAAAGTAGTTCTGAAGAGTTTCTTGGGATTGATAAGTCTTAAGTTTTCTTGAGTAATTCCCAACAAGGATTAACTGAAAAATTATCTCTTTCAAGTTTGACTAGTACTTTCTATGTGGTAATGTTCACAAAGGCTAGAGAAAGTACTGGCCATAAGGATTTGAACAAACACAAAATGTTATTTATTGCTAAAGATTGCAGGGGCCAGTAAGGATTTTATGCAGGGCTGAAAAACTCCAAATAATTTGTTTACTATGTTAGTGGGGCCAAGAATATACTGACTGCATCACCTGGAGAAGTGTAAGACTCTCCCAAAATGGGGTTCTCTGAGTATGACATTAGACTGCATCTTATACTGTAGTTCTGTAATTCTGGGGGGTGTAGAGTACCCCTTCATTACCATTATTCCCAAGTCTATTTTGACCTAGAGTGATCGTACCTGTAAGAGTCCTATTTATGGGTCAAATAGATCCATTTGAAAATTATTAGTATTTGATAGAAATACCTGTAACCATATAACTATGTGCAAACAAATTATTATCAAATAAGAATAGTTAATTAAAACCATATAATTGTCTATAAATTATTAGTATTAGATAGAAATACCTGAAACCATATAATTATGTATAACTTATTAGTATTAAGAATAATTGCCTGAAACTATGAATACTTACAAATAATTATCAGCATTTAATTAAAACTATATTGCTTAATTGCTTGAAAAAAAACCCCAAAAAACAAAAAATCCCACTAATTTCAGCAATGACTAACCCAAAAATTAACATATTAAAAAAAACAAAAAGAACAACTGATATACTACTTTAACATTTCCTTTGATTTTGAACAAGATTTTTTCAAGGATAGAAAAAACAGTTATCATAGTGCAATGTAATCAATCACTAAAAGTCAGATCCTGGACAAGGTTGTTATAGCATTTTGCTTCATGTGAATTCTCTTAGGAACGGTATGAATCCATCTCTTCTTCTCCTGTCTATGAGCAAATAGTGGGGAAGACTGGGTTCTTTAGCCTTGGTTAGGCAACCAGTCTAAGAAAAGGAAAAATCTGAATTCACACCTGTTGTACTCCACATTAAAATTGACCTTGTGTTACATCCTGTCCCTGGCAGAAGAGTTGCATAAATACATTCACAAGCCACGGGTAAATACATATCTTTTATTAACAGCATTTAAAGCTATATAGATGGATTCTGGTAAACTACAAAAAAGTTTACTATAAGGATTTGGAAAAGTTTTGTTGGATACAGTGCGAATGTTTTTGAAGGAAAAAAAGGTTCATTATTATCTTTTGAGGAAAAAAATATTTTTCGTTATTCTTATATAATATACATATAACATAAAACAAACAAAAAATGCTCCAAATGAATGGCAGCGTAAAATTAAGAATGAATTAAAAAATATTGCAATAAAAATGAATTGAAAATAATAAAAATTATCAAATCAAAAACAAAAATATTAAAAATTATCAAATTAAAAATAAAATTATTAAAACTTAATTTAGAATTATCTGGTATAATTAAAAGTTAATTAAAATTTTCTGGTATAATTAAGGAGGAGATAATTCTTGAAACTGATTCAGTAAACTTACTTGCATTTGATGGTAGGTCACATATCAAAACCACATCTTCCCCTTTGATTGGTGTACCAGCAAGTCTTAGAAAAGCAGGTCCTGGTTTATCTGAAATAATTGATTAGAATCATAAAAAGAAGCAGAAAAAAAAAATTGAACAGTAAGATCATTTATCTTCTGGCAAGTTGACAAGCTTACAATCATATAATTTACTGGTTTAAGAGGATGTGTACTTATGTGTCTCCTCAGTATTATATTAATAATTAATGATGTTTAAAGTAAAAAACTTAAAAAATATAATTCTTAATAAAAATTTTTACTCTTCAAAAATCTAAAAAAAAGATAATGATAATGGCTTTGCAAAACAATTACTAACTCAAGGTTAAAATTTCTTTATTTACTTTGGATTTTTATTGTTCAGGGTTTTCAGACCATTGTCTTCATCTTTATTGTTATATTCAGACAGTCATCTGGAGGTTGCAGGTTCAATCCTGACTGTAGGTAAGTAACAATACAGGAATACTTAGCACTTCTGTGCAAGCTCCTGAGTTCAACAAACACCTGAAAAAGGCCGGAGGACATATTGGCCAAAACATTGTGCATATAACAAAATTAAGACAGTAGTCCAAAAATCCTGAACGGTAAAAATCATCAAGTTTCATCTAAAAAATTCAGACAACTAATTACTTTGGATTAATCAAAGTTTAAGATTGAAATTTAAGAACTGATTTAGAAAAAATCAGTTTATCTTATCCTTTTGAAACAATATACCTGATATTTCTGTTTCAGTGCTATTTTACTTTAAGCCACATATTCTGGATGGAGTATTATTTTATTATATACTATAAACCCAATATTTTGGTGTGCCAGGTATGACACTAATCTGCATCAAATGATGAGGCGCCAGCACTGGAGGAAGTGGAATCATTTAATTACTCCCAGTTCCACTTTGTTCTGGAGTACCAGTTTGGGTCCTATCTATAGGTAAAATAGATCTGAAATAATATTTAAGATTTTGAACTGCATTAATAAATTAGCTCTTAAAACATTGATAGTACGACTAAATAAGAAGTGTTTATCTGTTTAAAAAGACTGGAGATATATTTTTTATAATTTATATAAGTAGAGATCATAATTATTAAATTGACTTTAGCATAAAATGACCAAACAAGGACCAACATGCCATAAAACCAATCAATCATTATTTCCTTGCAAATCATTAGTATGAAATACTTGAAATCATAATTGCATACAAATTATTTGAATAAAAATGTTACTTGAAACTATACTTGTTTGAAAGTGATTATCACCAAATAGGAATAGTCCCTTGATGTCCTATTATTGTTAGCAAAAAAACTGACTTCGCAATTAAATAAACCAAAAAAGATTGATGTTCCATAAAACCAACCAAGATGGGTATATTATTTGTATTAAACTTTTAAGAGAAATAGAGATTATTTTTATCAAGGGAGATAACTTTATATCACAAAAGTAGCCTCCCTTGTAAAAATCGACTTACATGAGTGAATATAAGTCAAATTCGGTCTTTTTGTTTGCGGGACACAAATTTCGGGAAATACCAAGAGTTAAGCTAGATGGTTTGGTTTCTTAGTTTAATGACATATCAACCTTCATGAGTTATCTAAGGTAAAATTCATCTTTTTTTAAAAGGAGAGTAGTAGTTGAGCCTTGAGTCCCAACAGATTGATGACTTCATGTGGCAAATTTGTTCATGTGAGAAGGTAAGTAAATAATACTTCATTTTTTAAATCCATTTTCTTTTAAAAGAAAAGGTGTAATTTTTCATAGCTACTGCATTTAAAACAAACATTTCTTTTTCTATTCTCGTAATACACAGCCCAAACTACATTACAGATTTTATATTCTGTATTAGATGCATGACAATTTTATCTACACACACACCAAAGAAAATAAATGAAAGAAAGAAAGTGTGATTGTGTGTATATATATATATATATATATATATATATATAAAAAGAGAGAAAGAGAGAGACAGGATGCATCTATAAGAAATCCTTCTAGGTTTATGCAGATAACATATGTATATATGATTAATATTAATAATATAGTTTGATATATTTAGAAATAAAGAGTGTGCATATATAATCATTATCATCTGCATAAGCCTATAATGGTTTTCTTGTATATAAATATACGAGATCCATCTAAAAAGTAATAGGACTAGTTATGCTGTATGAGAGCAAGAAAAAAAGGAATAAGTGGACTGTTATTATTATCCAACATAATACCTTGGGAATATATAACTGTAATCTTAGCTTTCTATAACCACTGTACTTTTTTTTACACTTTTGTTTACAGCTATTTTTCCAGGTTCTTCAGCTATGAGCATTGAAGAATGAAAAAACCTGAAATGTTTGGTCTGGTTGGAGGAAACTTCATTATAAGTGCTTTAAATACTTTTGAGCATGTGTATGGAAGTGACACTGTCATGCACATGTATTTTTTAGAGGCAGAAGAGATTCAAAGAGAGGAGTGAGGAGGTGAAAGATAACTTGAGGAGTGGGAGACCTTCAATAAGCAGGACTGAGGTCAATGATGAGCGGGTAAGGCAGGTGTTGTTTGATGATTGTTTGGATGATCACAAGTCAGGTGGACATGAATAGAGACAGTGTTGTTTGGAAGATTATCACTGAAGATTTGGGTTAGTATGAAAATTAATGAGATGGGGTGTGCTGAGCATCTACCAGGTTGTGAGCAAGAGGTACATTGCCATTCTGGAACAACCTCTGTATTCACCTGCTCCTTCAGTGTTTTCTTTTCCCCAAGCTCATGGGAATCATCAAGGAGACCCATTTTTAAGGTGTGGAGGCCATCAAGAGGCCTGTAACAATGGAGCTGAGATGTATCTCAGTAGAATCCTTCTAGAAGTGCATAGAAACACGACAGAAAGGGCTGGGAAAGTGCATTAGACTCAAGGAAAATTATTTTAAAGAGGAACCATGTTGTTAGTTTGTTTGTTTGTGTTTTATGGCATATCAACCTTTGCAGTTTATTTAATGCCAAATCCATTTTTGTACAAATAAAGAGTTCTATTTCAAAGAATTCAGTTTAGCATAAGTACAGAGTTTAATTGTCAAAAACATTTCTATTTCAAGCTATTCAGTTTAGTCAAACAGTTCTATTTCAAACAATTCAGTTTAGTATAAGTATAATTTTTGTTTACACACTTAAATGTCAAAACATTTCTATTTCAAACACTTCAGTTTAGCATACAAAAACAGTTCCATTTCAAACAATTCAGTTGAGCATAAGTACACAGTTTAGTTCTATTTGACTCATAGACAGGATCCTATCAGGTGCTACCACTCCAAGCCAGAGTGGACTTGGGAGCAATGACAATGAAGGGGTACTCCACTTTCCCCAAAGCTCCAGCATTACTGGAACCTTACCATCAGATTGTTTAGTGTCATATCCTGGACACTTGTTGGAGGTCGGAGTCTTATCCCTCTGCAAAGAAGCAGTCAGTGTATACTACAGCCCCAGCTGACTGGGCAACCATGTAGTTTGTTATTGAGAATTGAAATAAATTGTGTCTCCTATTAATTTTAAGACAC
Organism: Sepioteuthis lessoniana; assembly: GCA_963585895.1. Taxonomy (NCBI): domain Eukaryota; kingdom Metazoa; phylum Mollusca; class Cephalopoda; order Myopsida; family Loliginidae; genus Sepioteuthis; species Sepioteuthis lessoniana. Next base: position 61,047,914 of record OY757915.1, read on the forward strand.
CTTGTTATATATATATATATATATATATTCAAATGCCATTTTAGTTCTGTAAATAAACCTCACTCTTGATAGAATTATAAATAGGTATTTATCAAAGTTACAGACATCCAGTTTTCAGGCAACTTTTGAATTTACCAGTTACATTTCCTTAAAATAAGGTAATTAAAACTGATTCAAGATAATCCGAAGAAAAATGTCATCCAATTTTATGCTAAAATAAACTTTAAAAATTGTGCAATTTAGAATTTGTCAATTTGGCTTCAAACTGCAATTGGCTTTTTTCTTTAACTTATTCCTTCTAAAAAACTGATATATATTATGCTTCCCACTTGAGTTAAGTTGTGATGAGGTTGCTTAATATTTAGATAGGTGACTACTTAAGAGCACATTGGATGCCAAACTAAGCAAAGCTGAGTAAACTCAAGGTCAGTGTTATTCCAAGTGATGAAATATGTACCAGTGCTGGTATGTAAGTCATTGACTCCCAGTATGTGGTGAGTTTCTAGTTTCACATTATGATGTATATATAACAAATTATGTAAAAACTTATTTTTTTATTTTTCCAGTATAAATGACCTTATTATGGATATTCAAACAATTTTTTCAAGGATTATAAGCAAGTAATATTATGGTACAAATATGGTATTGGTATGAGGGATATTTGAAAAATATCCTGCTGATATGTTACATCAGACAGTTAAAGAAGCTTTGCTCTAGGCAATATTCATATGATATTCTAGTTGGTTTCAGAAGTCTAGTTGAAGAGGAATCAACCTATTGGACACTAGTCAACTCACTTAACTTACAAAATGAACTGATGGATGTTCACCAATCAGACATCAGCAAAATGCCGCGATTTTCCACTTCAAACTTAGTCTTTTATGTTCATCAAATCTTGCCACTTCATGGAGGCTTATCTCGTTCTCCTCCATAAAACAAGTCACACCTCTTGCGTCCTTTTCTTCTTCTGGTTTCCGTATGCCGGTAGCAGAGAGAGCACACCTTCTGTTTCTTTGAGGTAAGATTGTTCGTGGCATTACTACTATAGGTATAATGGTTAGCAAGCTAAATGAACAAACTATTATAAATTAAAAGTTCGATTCTCATTGGTTGCCACATATTTCTGGCCTTGTGCCAAACTAAGCAAAGTAAATGACTACTTACATTTGACATATAAATTGGTGATAGCAGTAGCAGATCCTATTCTCTTTATCCCTGTGGATGAGTGTAAATCATTCTGGGCTTCACATGTGTACTTTCCAGCATCCCCAATTCTAATGTCATTGATGATGAAAGTGTCCCTATTTCTGATTTGATTGTTTTTGCCAATCCATCTGATTGAGGCAGCTGGGTTGGCATCTGCTGAACAGTTCAAGACAACAGAGCTCATCTTAGCCACTGTAACACTTGAATTGACAAAGATCCGAGGATAATCTGAAAGACAGAATAACAAAAAAAAAGTAGAAGCCAAATGTAGTAATGCAGAAAGAAAAGTGTCAACAGAGAACTACATACAGAAATAATATACAGTTAACAAGCAAGTTTTAATAGTCTATTACAACTATAATTAGTTGTGTATAACATACACTTGTGTATGATAAGCACTCCTAACTTTCGACTATGAAATTCCGGAAAAAATATCTCTTCTGTAGAATATGCAGGGACTTTTTGGAATTTATAGCAGCTAAATTTGTATTGAATTCAACATTTCAAGTTGTACATGGTTTGTATTGAGTAAAGATAAGAATATATGCATTTCAAATCAATATTTATACAGTATCTTGAGCAAAGACAAGGGCATGTTCACACTAAAATTTAAACTTTTGATGAAAAGTAAGTTCACAATAGAAGAAACAAATCATAAAAATGCATTCTAGGGACTATTTCTCTATCACGGTATAAAACATGAGTGTTTGGTAGACATTATTTAGCTTGGATCATAATTATAACTTACTTTTGATCATGCCATCCCAAATATGGTGATACATGCGGAAAAAAAGGTAATATTAAGTTCTTGTGAATAATACGTACCCCTAACTTTTAGGCTTAAAAATCAAGAAAAAGTGCATATTATACATGAATAATTACAGTACTGGCATGAGATTGATCCCCACTATGTGATGGCCATGACAAACTCACTACTTGATTGCTATCAACTCAAAGTGTGAGTGGATTTTAGGTGAGTAATGGAGTGCAGATCCAGACCCCTTCTCTCTACTGTCTTTCTAAAGTCCATCAGAAAGTTGATATAGAGTTCAGCACTTCTGAAATAGAGTAAGGTGTAACAAATAATCAGAGGATGCTCCTTTCCTTTTTTGTGGAGTGGGGGGGTGTTAAAAATCATCCTGCCAGTTCTCTTAGCCATTTTACTCATCAGGCAAGTCTGGTGGCTTTTAGAATCATTTTCAAAAAGACATTTCAAACTTACACAAAATGTCCACATTGATAAAGTCATGTGTTTTTCCAAGTGAGTTTTCTGCATGGCACTCATACTTGCCCTTGTCACTTCTTGAAACATTTTGGTAATAGTATGAAGGGATAATACTGTTATCTGCAATATAAAAAACAATATTTCATGTCAGTTCATACATTAAGTAGGTAATCTATTTTAATTTTTTTTGAAAACTTATTTGCAAGAAGGTTTTTTTTTTAATTACTTGCAAGATTTTTTTTTATAATTTGCAAGAATATATATTTTTTTTAATTATTTGTGAGAAGACATTTTTGAAATTATTTACCAGGTGATTTTTTAACATTATTTACAAGATATTTTTTTAATTATTTGCAAGAAGACATTTTTGAAATTATTTACCAGGTGATTTTTTAACATTATTTACAAGATATTTTTTTAATTATTTGCAAGAATATATATATATATCCATGAAATAAATTGAAAGAAAACTCAATGAACTGTCAATGTGCCATAATAATTGATTATTATTTGTACCATTATTGTTTTCATCTCTTCTATAACTAAAATTCATATTACTTCTGTTTCTATTAATTGTATTGTATTATTCAGTAGTTCTATTTATCCTTTGGTCCATGTATTTGAGTTTTTGCTAGAATTGACTATTTTCAAGGCCTCATAATGTTCTCTTATTTTCTTTGAATATTTTTTTGCTGGATGATAGCTTATTTATCATTAGATTAACTGCATTTGGTAATTGTTTGATTATTGATTCAGGATGGTTGGAGTTGACATTGATGTAGATAGGTATATGATTGTTCTTGCTAAATGGTTTGAATGTGTTAGTTTCTAAGTCAAATGTGATGTCCAGGAAATTCACTAGTCTATAAGTCTATAATTCTACCTAACATGTCTAATATATAGATCCCTATTTGGTCCACTCTATGTGCAGTGTCGTATGACCTCATGGGTACATCAAAGTTATCAATGTAATTTTTTACTCAAGTTCTCTGGCTATCTGTGAGAATAGATTTTCTACACATTAAAATATCTATTTCCTCATCTTTGATGTTTACATAGTTCCTAGATTGATTTAAACTCTTTAGTAATAAGTCTCAAGAGATGGAAGGGTAGAAATCCATGATGTTAAATTGTATGATCATGGTACTACTTTTACACTTGATATTTCTAAACCATCCTATTGCATCTAGTGAATTTTTCTACAGGTTATATCTCGAATTTTCAAGTATCTTAGAGTTGTATTTTGGATCAAGTTTTTAGAGACTAAACCTAATTCGGTCTATGTAGGGTTAATTAATCTAGACTGCTACTTGTCCAGGAAATTCTGTTTGTGGGGTCCTTAAATAGAATAAAAGTACATCTTTCTTTCAATTTTCCTATTCTGTCCTTAATGTGTAGTTTGCAAGCAAATCTAGCTGTATCACTATTTATTTGTGCGAGATTATTACTGTTGTCTATTTCATAAGTGTCCGTGATCTTATTTTGAAGTATTCTATTGTATTCTGAAGGGCTAATTTTATATATGTTCCTAGAGTTGTCGGTTCTAACCTAGATCTTTTCAGATTTTTAATTTCTTTGAAGTCTTTTTCTATTTTAGTCTGGAATTTCTTCTTTCACTTTTTAAAATTGATTTTTCTGATCACTTTGAATAGTTCTTCTTCAAAGATGTCCAATGTTTTATTGCTCGGTGGTGTTTTCTGGGATTTCATCTGTATTTCTCTCTTTCTTTGTTCCAGTTGTAGTTCTTTGGGGTTTCTATTGCATTCTCTGAATGAATTTACTATTTTATCTGTCAGAGATAAAATGAATTGGTGTTTAGAAGGGAAGGGGATATTTTTCAGTGAATACTCTGGCCTAAATCTCTTTCATATTGTGAAGTTGGTTCATCAGGTTTTCTTGAGTAAAATTTTCCAAGGTGGGGCTCAACTTAACTTAAGGAGCACTATACTTTTAAAAATCATTTGCAAGAAGATATTTTTAAAATTATTTTTAAGTTATTTTCTAGTTATTTGTAAGAAGATGTTTTAACTTTTTGCAACAGTACATATACACTTTTAAAAACAAGATGGTTTGGTTTGTTGGGTTTTATGGCTTATCAACCTTTGTAGGTTATTTAACGCCAAATCCATTTTCATATAAATAATCTGTTCTGTTTAAAACAATTCAGTTTAGCATAAGTACACAGTTTAATTGTCAAAAACATTTCCATTTCAAACTATTAAAGCAGTTATATGTAACAATTCAGTTAAGTGTAAATACAGTTTTAATGTCGAAAAACAGTTCTCTTTCAAATAATTCAGTAAAGCATAAGCACGCAGTTTAAATGTCATCATCATCATCATATCGTGCTGGCAGCACGGATATCCCTGACCCTCTCTCGCCACTCCTCCCTATCGTTCATCGCCCTAGGTAGGTCTTCAGGACAACAACCTGTATCCTCACATAGCTGCTGAATGTACGTTCGTGCTGGTCGTCCTGCTTTTGCGCGGCCGTGTGTGGGGATCCATAAGAGTACATCTCTTATGAGTTCATCTCTGCTTCTCCAGCAATGTCCTGCATGTCTGGTTCGCCTAACTTGAATAGATTTCGTGATAGGGGGCAGGTGTCCGTACAGTTGGTGTCTTGTGGGGTGTTGCTGCCAGGACTTGTTCAGGATTGCACGCAGCATTCTTGTGTAATTGCCATCTAGTTTCTTCTCCAGCCGTTTTGTTAGCGTCCATGTAGTGCATCCATATAGCAGTATCGATGTGACCGCTGCCTGGAAGAAACTGCGTTTCATTTTATCGGTTAGGTCTGATTTCCATATAGTCGATAGCCTATTGATAGCTGTCCATGCTTTCGTTAACCTCGTTTCGATGTCCTTTTCGGTTGATTCGACGCTGCTTCCTAGGTACGTGAATTTGTCTACTAGTTTAAGAGGGGTTCCTTCTAGAGTGGAGATGTCCCCTGTTTGGTTATAGCACATATATTCCGTTTTGTGTGCATTAACATGGAGGCCTATGCTTGCTGCTGCTCGTTCCAGGCTATGCAGAAGTGTTTCGGCTTGGTCAGGTGTATTTGCCAGTATCGCTATGTCATCGGCGTAGTCGGCGTCGGTAATTGTTGTTGCGGGATATCTTCTGCTTCTTTTCTTCGTCAGTTCGAAGCCATTCTCTTTGATTTTGTCAATCGATGTTCTAAGTACGTAGTCTAGACAAATGATAAAGAGATACGGAGCCAGCGTGTCCCCTTGTAGTACTCCTGCTACAATGTCGAAGTATTCTGTGTCTCCATCTGGTGATCGTACTTTTACTTTAGTGTTTCTATAGAGAATCGTTATTGCCGCTACGGTTTCTTTAGGTATGCCGTACGCTAGTAGGATTTGTTCCATCTTTCCTCTGTGAATGGAGTCGAAAGCCTTGGTAAAGTCGACAAATATTAATGTCGCTTGTAGGTTCTTTGCCCGTACACCCTCAAGGATTCTGCGGATGGTTAGTATTTGTGAGGTCGTAGATCTATTTCTTCGGAAGCCATTTTGGTTTTTTCTAAGTATGTTGTCGATTTTGGGTTCTATGCGGTTTCGTAGTAGGGCATTGTAGATTTTGGCAGCTATGGATGTAAGTGTTATGCCTCGGTAGTTTTTGGCTAATCCGAGGTCTCCCTTTTTAGGGAAGGGGAGTATGCATCCCTTCGTCCATCTATCTATCGGATTTTGATTGTATACTGCGTTGCAGTGTCGGAGCAGTATGTCGTCGAATTGTCTGGTCTTCCATACTTCCGGGGGAATTTCGTCCAGTCCTGCAGCTTTCCTATTTTTAATTTTTCTGAGAACCGAGTCGAGTTCTCCTTGTGTGAACGGTCCAAGTTTAATGTCTAATTGTTTGCTAATTATTCTGGTGATTGGTTCATGCGTTATTTTTGGTGGGTTTCCAAGTAAGTTTTCGAAGTGCTGTTTCCACAGTTTTATTCTTTCTTGTTGGTTTGCTGCTTTAAGTTTTGCTTTGGTTGTGTTCTTTCTTCTGCTCACTTCGTTTATTGTTTGCCAGGCAATTCTAGATTGTCTATCTTCTACCGAGTCTCTGATCTTATCTATCTGATTTTGAATGTATTCTGTCTGTTCCTTTATATATATGCCTGCTAATTGATATTGTGCCGTTTTTAGTTTTAAGGCGTTTGTGTTTGTTGGGTTTTTTCGATAGTTTTTGGAGGCTGTTTTCACTAGTGCACGTTTTTCTCTCACCGCTAAGGTTTCCCATGGGACTCTATATTTAGTTTTAATTTTTGTTGGAATGCATTTTGCTGCTGCCTCAAGGTGTGCATTGACAAAATTTTCGTATTCGTCGTTTGGTGTACTTTTTTCCGTCTTTTCTTGTAGTGTTTCGAATCTGTTTCTCAATTCTAATACGTATTTATCTCTGACATCTTTGTTGTTTAATAGGGCCCAGTCATAGTGTTTGGTGGTCGCTGTTCGTTTGTCGTTTTTTCGTAGGCTTAACCGTACTTTCGCTGTGACTATTCGGTGATCGGTGGACACACCCTCAAAAGAGGAGTATGCCTCGCAATTCAATGCACTATTCTTCCATTTCTTGTTTATAAGGACGTAGTCTATCTGAGCTTTAGTGTTGTTTGCGTACGTGTATGTCCATAGTTTGCCCTCTCTTTTTTGGTAGTTTGTATTGAGGCATGCTAATCTATTTTCTATCATGAAATCTGTTAGATGTTGTCCATTTCTATTTGACGTGTTGTGGAGGCTGTATTTGTTGTTTCCGTTTTTCCCGATTTGTGCATTCATGTCTCCGCCAATGACTAACATGTTGTGTTTCGGGATGCTACGCACTAATGAGGATAACTCATCGTAGAAGGTGACTATTTCATTTTCTTCACTAACATTGGTGGGGCTGTAGCATGAGATGATTGTTGCTCTGGGGTTTCCGTTAAATGTAGCTACCATCATTCTAGGTTGTATTTTCTCTATGCTATTAAGCGTTTTTAGTGCTCTAGGTCCTATAAGCAATCCTACCCCTCCCACTGCGGCGTTGACAGAGTTTTTCCATGCGGATACAGTGGCAAGCGACCATCCATTGCTAGTTTCGTGATATTTGATATCTTCTGTGTGTGTGTATCTGTGTTCTTGTATGCATATTATGTCTATTTTATGTTCTTCGGCCGATGCGATTAGCTCTGGGAGTTGTCCTATTCTATTTAAGGTTCTTACGTTAAATGTGGCTATTTGTAGTGTTTGCTTGCAT